>WNWK01004686.1:0-25000 GCA_009830355.1 Cherax destructor
AGGTCCGCTTCAATAACCCTACTAGGCAGACTGTTCCACTCATCAACTACCCTATTTCCAAACCAATACTTTCCTATATCCTTTCTAAATCTAAACTTATCTAACTTGAATCCATTATTGCGGGTTCTCTCTTGGAGAGATATCCTCAAGACCTTATTTATATCCCCTTTGTTAATACCCCATTTTCCACTTGTATACCTCGATCATGTCTCCCTCATTCTACGTCTTACAAGTGAATGTAATTTTAGGGTCTTCAATCTTTCTTCGTAAGGAAGATTTCTAATGCTATGTATTAATTTAGTCATTCTACGCTGAATGTTTTCTAACGAATTTATGTCCATTCTGAATATGGAGACCAGAACTGAGCTGCGTAATCTAGGTGAGGCCTTACTAATGATGTATAAAGCTGTAATATAACCTCTGGACTTCTGTTGCTAACACTTCTTGATATAAATCCCAGTAATCTATTTGCCTTATTACGTACGCTTAGGCATTGCTGTCTTGGTTTAAGGTTGCTGCTTACCATCACCCCAAGTCCTTCTCGAATCTGTATGGCTAAGTTCTACGTTATTTAACTTATAAGTGCTTGGGTTATGGACACTCCGAGCTTCAGAACCTTGCATTTATCTACATTGAACTGCATCTGCCACTTTTCTGACCACGAATTAAGTTTGTCTAAATCTTCCTGAAGTTCTATGACATCTATGCTTGAATCAATTATCCTACCTATCTTCGTGTCGTCGGCGAATTTGCTCATATCACTAGTAATTCCTCATCAAGGTCATTGATATATATTATAAATAACAATAAGAACATAAGAATGGAGGAACACTGCAGAAGGCCTACTGGCCCATACAAGGCAGGGCCTTATCAAAACCACCACTACCTAAGAATTTATTCCCGTACTCACGACACAAATCAAACCCAGCCCCTCCCACTCATATATTTTGTCCAATCTCTTTTAAAGCCACCCAAGGTCCTAGCCTCTATCACCCTACTCGGAAGATTGTTCCACGCATCTACAACTCTGTTCGAAAACCAGTACTTGCCTATGTCCTTTCTAAATCTAAATTTATCCAATTTAAATCCGTTATTTCTGGTTCTTACTTGGTTCGATATCCTCAGTATTTTATTAATATCTCCTTTGTTTATGCCCATCATCCACTTGTACACCTCGATGATATCTCCCCTCATTCTACGTCTCTCCAGAGAGTGGAGATTCAACGCTCTAAGTCTATCTTCATACGGGAGATTTCTTATACTGTAAATCATTTTAGTCATTCTTCTTTGTATGTTCTCCAATGAATCTATATCCATCCTGTAGTAAGGAGACCAAAACTGAGCTGCATAATCCAAATGAGGTCTCACTAGTTATGTATAGAGCTGTAAAATAACTTTTGGACTTCTGTTGCTTATACTTCTTGAAATAAATCCTAGTAATCTGTTAGCCTTATTGCGCACACTTAGGCACTGTTGTCTTGGCTTTAGATTTCTGCTTACCATGACTCCCAAGTCTTTTTCACATTCTGTATGATCAAGCTCAACTTCACCTAGTTTATAAATTCAGGGATATTTTCATTACCAACGACAAGCACCTTACCTTGTCCACATTGAACTTCATCTGCCACTTTTCAGACCAAGACATTAATTTATCCAAATCCTCCTGGAGTTCACTGTTATCCTCCTCAGAATGAATTATACGGCCCATTTTTGTATCATCAGCAAATTTACTCATGTCACTTGCAATTCCTTCATCAAGGTCATTAATGTAAATTATGAACAACAATGGGCCCAAAACTGATCCTTGTGGAACGCCACTAGTGACAAAACCCCATTCAGATTTGACCCCATTAATGGAAACTCTCTGCTTTCTATTGGTAAGCCATGCCTCTATCCATGCTAGAACTTTACCTCCTATACCATGAGCTGCCACCTTTCTTAAGAGTCTCTTGTGAGGTACTCTATCGAAGGCCTTACTGAAATCCAAGTAAACTATATCATATTCTTTATCACTGTCTACTGCCTCAAATGTTTTATTGAAAAACGTCAGTAAATTTGTCAGGCAGGAACGACCTCGTAAACCCATGCTGAGATTCATTAATCAAATTATGTTCTTCAAGGTGACTTCTGATAATATCAGCTATAATTGATTCTAATAATTTGCCTACTATAGACGTGAGGCTTATTGGACGGTAATTTGATGGAATGGACTTATCCCCTGATTTGAATATAGGAACTACATTAGCTATCTTCCACATCTCTGGCACAAACCAGTTAGGATGGACGTATTAAACACATTCGTTAATGGCTGACTAAGTTCCATTTTGCATTCTTTAAGTACCCTGGAAAACAACTCGTCGGGTCCCGGGGACTTATTTTGCTTCAGTTTATCTATCTGTTTGATAACCATGTCCCTCGTGACAGTAATATTAGTTAATTTGAATTCTTCAGGAACTGAATAATTGTTAATTTCTGGAATCTCATTTACGTCTTCTTGTGTAAAGACTGACAAAAAATAGTCATTAAATAGAGAACACATTTCCAGTTCGTTATCCGTCAGCTGTCCATTCCCAATTTTCAGAGGTCCTACCTTTTCCCTCACCTTCGTCCTGTACACTTGAAAGAACCCTTTGGATTAGTCTTTGATTCATTAGAACCTTAATCTCATAGTCACGTTTAGCCTTTCTAATCCCTTTACTTCTCTTTTCAACTGAACATATTGGTCAATAAGGTTAACATCTCCTCTTTTGATGCGCCTATAAATTCCTCTTTTCTCCCCTAATAAATGTTTTAGCCTCCTGGGCCTAAGACTGATCCCTGTGGAACACCACTTGTTACAAGTCCCTATTCGGATTTAACCCCATTTATGCACACTCTCTGCTTCCTATTGGTGAGCCATGACTCGATCCATGACAGCACTTTTCCCCCAATGCCATGAGCTGCCACTTTCTTTAACAGTCTCTGGTGCGGTACTCTATCAAAAGCCTTACTAAAGTCTAAATAAACAATATCGAATTCTTTATCGTGATCAACAGCCTCAAAAGCTTTACTGAAGAAGGTTAATAAATTAGATAGGCAGGAACGGCCCCTCGTGAATCCATGCTGGGTATCATTAATCAAATTATGGTTATCTAGATGGCTTCTAATAATATCAGCTATAATTGACTCTAGTAATTTGCCTACAATTGAGGTCAGGCTTATTGGGCGGTAGTTTGACGGTAGTGACTTGTCCCCTGCTTTAAAAATAGGAATTACATTAGCTATCTTCCACATATCAGACACTACACCTGTTTGAAGAGATAAATTAAAAATGTTAGATATTGGTTCACAGAGTTCCATTTTGCATTCCTTAAGAACCCTTGCAAAAAGCTCATCAGGACCAGGCGATTTATTTTGTTTCAGTCGGTCCAGCTGTTTCATAATCATTTCGCTAGTGACTGTGATATTACATAATTTATCTTCTTCTGGGCCTCTGTAAAAATTAATTACTGGGATATTATTAATGTCTTCCTGTGTGAAAACCGAGAGAAAATAAATTTTAAAAATAGAGCACATATCATTCTCCTTGTCAGTAAGATGCCCAAAGTTATTTTTAAGGGGACCTATCTTATCCCTAACTTTTGTTCTATAAACCTGGAAAAAACTTTTTGGGTTAGTTTTTGAATCCCTAGCAACTTTAATTTCATAGTCCCGTTTAGCTTTTCTTATTCCCTTTTTAACGTCCCTCTTAATGTCAGTATACTGATTTATAAGATGACCCTCACCTCTTTTTATGCGCCTATAAATTCCTTTCTTCTGCCCAAAAGATATTTGAGCCTATTATTCATCCATTTTGGGTCATTTCTACTTGATCTAATTTCTTTATACGGATAAATGTTCTTTGGGCAGCCTGTATAGTGTTAAGAAAACTGTCATATTGATACCTCTCTTCTTCACCCCAGTCCACAGTTGATAAGTGTTCTCTAAGTCCATTATAATCTGCTAAGCGAAAATCTGGGACCATTACTGAATTATCCCTACTATCATACATCCATTCAATGCTAAAGGTAATTGACTTGTGGTCGCTTGAGCCGAGTTCCTCTGTAATTTCTAAATTATTAACAAGGGTTTCCTTGCTTGCCAGAACCAAGTCAAGTAGGTTATTTCCCCTTGTAGGTTCTGTTACAAACTGCTTCAAAAAGCAATCCTGAACTACTTCTAAAAAGTCATTAGATTCTAAATTCCCTGTCATGGTTTTGGTTTTGGGCCCGTTGTTGTTTATAATATATATAAATGACGGAAAAATAAACACATAAGCAGTATAATGTGATCCTTTATTGACAACGTTTCGCCCACGCAGTGGGCTTTATCGAGTCACAGACAGATCTACCTGGAAAATGAGCAACATAGAGATATATATAGGGTACAGTCAGGTGGAGAATGCTGGGTCAGGTGGAGAAAGCTGCATGTGAGTCTTAAAAGTAGTGTGAAAACATAGTGTGACTTAAAGGACCTGCAGTGTACCATTCTTGGGTTCTAGGTGGGATAGCGTTGAAGAAGTTTCTTGGCAATAGGTTCAGCTATGTTGTAGAAGCCGTTGTTCTGGTTGAAGTTGTTGGACATACAGATGAGTGATGATTCTAGGATTCTTCGGTATTGCGTGTTGTCTTCTCTGGCGATAAGTCTTGCGTTTCTGTAGTTGATTAAATGGTTGTAAATTTCGGTGTTGAACACAGGCATTTCTTGAGTCGTCAGATCTGCCGCGTACTGGTGTTCTGAAATGCGTGTTTGTAGGTCTCTGGATGTTTCGCCAACGTATAATTTGCTGCAGCCATTACAAGGGATTGTGTATACCCCGCCTTGACTGAGCTTTTCCTGTCTGTTACTGGTAATGTCCTTAATGGTGGTGGATGTGGAGGTGGATACTCGAATGAGGTCTTAGAAAAAATGTTGGAAACTTGTTTGGAAATGGAGTTGGTGGGAAGGACTATGTATCTCTTCTCAGCAGTGTCTTCTCTGGGTGTGTTGAAGATGTTTAATGCCCGTCGTCTGCAGTCTCTAATGAAGTGACGAGGATAGTGAAGTTTGGAAAACTTGTTCAATGAGGGAGCATTCTTCTTCAAGGAAACACCGCAGATTCTGAGTGCGGCAGGAAAAAGCTTCATAATTACACCACGTTTAATTTTGGTGTCGTGGTGAGAGAAAGTGGAGAAGATCGTGTTGATTGGTAGGTTTTCGATAGACTTTAAAACGAAGTTCATGGTCAGCTTTGCAGAGAAGGAACATCAAGGAAAGGAAGAGGTTGTCGACTTTTCTTCTAGTTAAATGATTGATGGCTCAACCTGGTTGAGTTCGTGTTGGAGAGCTTGAACGTTGAAGCGTCTGGGAGTTATGATGAGAATGTCGTCAAATAACAAGCCGGTGACAGAAGAGGGAATAATAGTGGAAAATCGTTTGGCTTCCAAATGTTCCATATATAGGTTCGCAAGGAGCATATGGGATCCCATGGGTAGTCCAAAAGTTTGCTGAAAGAGTTGTTTTCGAAAGAAAAACATGTAAAGCCCAACATAGTTCAACAAGGTCGATGAAATCGCTGGTTGGAAAAAGGAAGATCAAGGAGTCGTCAATTTTCCTGCGCAAGAATCGATAGCTTGGTAGGTATTTTGGGGAATAGGGTTTACATCAAGGCTGGAGAGTTTCTTTTTTTCTGATGTTGATGGGAATGGATTGAGAAGGTCACCAGAGTGTTTGAGATTGGACTGATGGTCCAAAAAAAAAAAAATTTGGAGAGGTGTTAGCGAGAATTCCTTTAGATTTGGTGGGAGTGCCTATTCCCGAGGAATGAGCCTCAATGGATACCTGTTTGGAGTTTTTGGCAGACCCGTACATTCTGGCAGGGGTTGGGTTGCTGGGAATGGTGTGTAGAAGTTTTTCCTTTTTCTGAGTCCCTCAGAATGCGTTGAGTCTTGTGAAGAAATGTTTTGGTGAGGTTGTCCACTTGATTAGTAGGGAGGTTTGTAGGTATCTGGGTCATAAGAACATAAGAACATAAGAATGGAGGAACACTGCAGAAGGCCCCACTGGCCCATAAACAGGTCCTTATCAAAACCACCACACCTAAAAATTTTCTGACCACGACACAAATCAAACCCAGCCCCTCCCACTCATATATTTGTCCAATCTCTTTTTAAAGCCACCCAAGGTCCTAGCCCTCTATCACAGTACTCGGAAGATTGTTCCACGCATCTACAACTCTGTTCGAAAACCAGTACTTGCCTATGTCCTTTCTAAATCTAAATCCAATTTAAATGTTATTTTCGTTCTTACTTGGTTCGATATCCTCAGTATTTTATTTATCTCCTTTTTTATGCCCATCATCCACTTGTACACTTCGATGATATCTCCCTCATTCTACGTCTCTCCAGAGAGTGGAGATTCAACGCTCTAAGTCTATCTTCATACGGGAGATTTCTTATACTGTAAATCATTTTAGTCATTCTTCTTTGTATGTTCTCCAATGAATCTATATCCATCCTGTAGTAAGGAGACCAAAACTGAGCTGCATAATCCAAATGAGGTCTCACTAGTGATGTATAGAGCTGTAAAATAACTTTTGGACTTCTGTTGCTTATACTTTTGAAATAAACCCTAGTAATCTGTTAGCCTTATTGCGCACACTTAGGCACTGTTGTCTTGGCTTTAGATTTCTGCTTACCATGACTCCCAATCTTTTTCACATTCTGTATGATCAAGCTCAACTTCACCTAGTTTATAAATTCGAGGGATATTTTCATTACCAACGACAAGCACCTTACACTTGTCCACATTGAACTTCATCTGCCACTTTTCAGACCAAGACATTAATTTATCCAAATCCTCCTGGAGTTCACTGTTATCCTCCTCAGAATGAATTATACGGCCTATTTTTGTATCATCAGCAAATTTACTCATGTCACTTGCAATTCCTTCATCAAGGTCATTAATGTAAATTATGAACAACAATGGGCCCAAAACTGATCCTTGTGGAACGCCACTAGTGACAAATCCCCATTCAGATTTGACCCCATTAATGGAAACTCTCTGCTTTCTATTGGTAAGCCATGCCTCTATCCATGCTAGAACTTTATCTCCTATACCATGAGCTGCCACCTTTCTTAAGAGTCTCTTGTGAGGTACTCTATCGAAGGCCTTACTGAAATCCAAGTAAACTATATCATATTCTTTATCACTGTCTACTGCCTCAAATGTTTTATTGAAAAACGTCAGTAAATTTGTCAGGCAGGAACGACCTCTCGTAAACCCATGCTGAGATTCATTAATCAAATTATGTTCTTCAAGGTGACTTCTGATAATATCAGCTATAATTGATTCTAATAATTTGCCTACTATAGACGTGAGGCTTATTGGACGGTAATTTGATGGAATGGACTTATCCCCTGATTTGAATATAGGAACTACATTAGCTATCTTCCACATCTCTGGCACAACACCAGTTAGGATGGACGTATTAAACACATTCGTTAATGGCTGACTAAGTTCCATTTTGCATTCTTTAAGTACCCTGGAAAACAACTCGTCGGGTCCCGGGGACTTATTTTGCTTCAGTTTATCTATCTGTTTGATAACCATGTCCCTCGTGACAGTAATATTAGTTAATTTGAATTCTTCAGGAACTGAATAATTGTTAATTTCTGGAATCTCATTTACGTCTTCTTGTGTAAAGACTGACAAAAATAGTCATTAAATAGAGAACACATTTCCAGTTCGTTATCCGTCAGCTGTCCATTCCCAATTTTCAGAGGTCCTACCTTTTCCCTCACCTTCGTCCTGTACACTTGAAAGAACCCTTTTGGATTAGTCTTTGATTCATTAGCAACCTTAATCTCATAGTCACGTTTAGCCTTTCTAATCCCCTTTTTTACTTCTCTTTTCAACTGAACATATTGGTCAATAAGGTTAACATCTCCTCTTTTGATGCGCCTATAAATTCCTCTTTTCTCCCCTAATAAATGTTTTAGCCTCCTGTTAATCCATTTGGGATCGTTATTATTTGACCTAAATTCTCTCTGGGGAATAAACATACTCTGTGCACGTTGTACATTATTAAGAAACAAATCATAAACGCAGATCCCATCGTAATCGTTAGCTAGATTACCCCAGTCGAGATTAGACAGGTGTTCCCTAAGTCCAATATAATCGGCAGCCTAAGTCCAATATAATCGGATTTAATTTTAAAAGAGTTCTTGCTAATTGACCAGTTTTACATATTCGACACGATATTATATATATATATATACACACACATCTGTGTATGTATATACATTGAGAGACGTATATACCTCGAGTTATATATCCTGCGTGAATGTTATGGGAATCTCTTCCTAAACTGCCTCACAAGAAATTTAGGATTAAAATAATAATATAAAATGAATAAATTTTATTATAAAAATGAGTTATATTATAATTATGATATATTAGACATGCGCAACACTTGGGTATCTTTATTAAGGAAACGTTTAGCCACACAGTGGCTTCATCAGTCCTGTCTGACACAGCAACATCTTGGGTTCTTGATACAGAGGATTATACACTTGCCTCAGTTATAGGCATCTTCCTCCTGTGGATTTGTCCAAGATGACACCGCCTGCAACTGCTTCACCTCACCTGTCTGCAGTATATAAGCCACTTCTTTTTGCATATGCTGTCTTAACATAAGAACATAAGACGAAGAATGAGGGGAGACATGATCGAGGTATATAAGTGGAAGATGGGTATTAATAAGGGGGATATAAATAAGGTCTTGAGGATATCTCTCCAAGAGAGAACCCGCAATAATGGATTCAAATTGGATAAGTTTAGATTTAGAAAGGATATAGGAAAATATTGGTTTGGAAATAGGGTAGTTGATGAGTGGAACAGTCTGCCTAGTAGGGTCATTGAAGCTAGGTCCTTGGGTAGTTTCAAATTTAGGTTGGATAAATTCATGAGTGAGACTCGCACTTGAGTTAATAGAATCTTCAAAGCTTATTTCTTGGGTAAAATTGAAAATTAGGTTGGGCAATTATTCTGTTAGTGGGATGGATTGTGAAGGACCTGCCTAGTATGGGCCAACAGGCCTGCTGCAGTGTTCCTCCTTTCTTATGTTCTTATGAACACTGCAGCAGGCCTGTTGGCCCATACTAGGCAGGTCTTTCACAATCCATCCCACTAACAGAATATTTGTTCAACCTAATTTTCAATGCTACCCAAGAAATAAGCTTTGATAATTCTATATCCTTTTTGATGGACTGAAGTTACTGTGTGGCGAAACATTTCCTCAGAAAAGATACCAAAGTGTTGCACATGTGTCTAATTTATCAACTTGTCTGAGCCATTTATCTACATATAATTATATTATTATAGGGTCATAATGTGCCGGGGGAATGAAAGCTAAATGAGGGTTGAAGCAAGTAAGGCAGCTCCAGAATCTTGGATGGAGAACCCTTCACCAAGAATGATTACATTTTATAAGACGTCAGAAAATCATTACATAAGAATAAATCCACAATACCGAGGCTGAAACAGCTCACAGATAACGTACATCCTGAAGACGAAACAATAGC
The DNA here is from genome assembly GCA_009830355.1 of Cherax destructor. NCBI lineage: Eukaryota > Metazoa > Arthropoda > Malacostraca > Decapoda > Parastacidae > Cherax > Cherax destructor. The sequence goes on from WNWK01004686.1 coordinate 9,582, forward strand.
AAACGTTTCGGTCCGTCCTGGACCGCTGTACTTCACCAGAAAGAGGAAAGTACAGACGACGTTTCGGTCCTTGCCGGTCCATTAGCATGTACGAACGAGAGAACAGGGAGACTACAAGATTATACAAGTGTAACTAATGCGACATTTTATTGTGGCAACGTTTCGCTCTCCAGGAGCTTTGTCAAGCCGGAACGGCTTGTAAAATGTCCATAATTGCACCATCATTAATACGGACCAGAAGATTATTGGTACGAGAGAAGGAAGACAAAAGACAAATTAGACAGAAATACCAGAAAACAGAACTACTACTAGTAGTAGTAGTGTTAAGAGTAGAAGCATTAGCAATGTTAGTAGTAATAGTAGTAGTAACAGTAGTGATACTCGTAGAAGCAATAGTAGCGGAAGTTACAATAAAAGTGGTATTAATAGTTATAATGGTATTAGTAATAGTAGTAGTTGTAGAAGCAGTGGAAGTAGTTGTAGAGGTAGCAGCAGTAGTAATAGTTGAGGTGGTAAAAGAATTGGTAGTAGTAGTAGTAGCAATTGTAGTAGGTGCATTTGAACGGGGTAGTGAAAATGTATTAATAATGGTAGTGATAGTAGTAACGGTAATAGTAGTAGTTAACATAAGAACATAAGAAAGAAGGAACACTGCAGAAGGCCTACTGGCCCATGCGAGGTAGGTCCAAGTCTCCCACCGGCTTAAGCCAATGCCCCGACCCAGCCAGGTCAGGTTACATTCACTTAAGGAAGGAGCACGGCATCTGACCTAGTAGCACAAGCCAGTCAGGACCAACTCACACCCACCCGCACCCACTCATATATTTATCTAGCCTATTTTTAAAACTACACAACGTTTTAGCCTCTATAACTGTACTCGGGAGTTTGTTCCACTCATCGACAACTCTTACCAAACCAATGCTTTCCTATATCCTTCCTGAATCTGAATTTATCCAACTTAGAGCCATTGCTGCGAGTCCAGTCAATACTAGATATTTTTAGCACGCTATTTACATAAGAACATAAGAAAGGAGGAACACTGCAGCAGGCCTGTTGGCCCATACTAGGCATGTCCTTCACAATCCATCCCACTAACAGAATATTTGCTCAACCCAATTTTCAAAGCTACCCAAGAAATAAGCTTTGACAATTCTACCCACTCATGCGCGAGTCCCACTCAAATCCAACCCCTCTCACTCATGAATTTATCCAACCTAAATTTGAAACTACCCAAGGTCCTAGCTTCAATAACCCTACTAGGCAGACTGTTCCACTCATCAACTACCCTATTTCCAAACCAATACTTTCCTGTTTTCCATTTATACACCTCAATCATATCCCCCCTAATTCTACGCCTTTCTAGAGAGTTCAGATTCAGGGCCCTCAATCTATCCTCATAGGAAAGATTTCTGATACATGGGATCAACTTAGTCATCCTCCTTTGTACGTTTTCCAGAGCATTTATATCCATTCTGTAATACGGTGACCAAAACTGTGCAGCATAATCTAGATGGGGCCTAACCAAGAATATAACAGAGTTGAAGAACAACCTGAGGACTCCTATTATTTATGCTTCTTGATATGAAGCCAAGGATTCTGTTCGCTTTATTGCGAACACTTATGCACTGCTGTCTTGGTTTTAGATTACTGCTAACCAGAACTCCTAAATCCTTTTCGCAATCAGTAGTATTAAGAACTACATTATTTAGTTTATATGTGGCATGGTTATTGTCCAGTTCAATATTTAGAACTTTGCATTTATCTATATTAAACATGTCTGTATGTGTGTCTGAGTTGGTCTGTGTGTGCGTGTCTGGGTGCGTGACTGAATCTCAATCTCAATCTCTCTCTCTCTCTCTCTCTCTCTTTTCCAGTAATTACCTTTTTTTATTTTCTCTCTCTTTAAGAAAACTTCAAGAAGGAAGTTGCAAGTTAAATGACTTTCCTCTGGGCTCGTCTCCAAGTTGTTTTGTGCTTGTATCCCCGTGGGGCAAAGTCCAGCTACAACACTACTTGTATCCCTGTGAGGCAAAGTCCAGCTACAACACTACTTGTATCCCCGTGGGGCAAAGTCCAGCTACAACACTACTTGTATCCCTGTGAGGCAAAGTCCAGCTACAACACTAATTGTATCCCCGTGGGGCAAAATCCAGCTACAACACTACTTGTATCCCCGTGAGGCAAAGTCCAGCTACAACACTACTTGTATCCCCGTGGGGCAAAGTCCAGCTACAACACTACTTGTATCCCCGTGGGGCAAAGTCCAGCTACAACACTACTTGTATCCCCGTGAGGCAAAGTCCAGCTACAACACTACTTGTATCCCTGTGAGGTAAAGTCCAGCTACAACACTACTTGTATCCCCGTGGGGCAAAGTCCAGCTACAACACTACTTGTATCCCTGTGAGGCAAAGTCCAGCTACATCACTACTTGCATCCCCGTGGGGCAAAGTCCAGCTACAACACTACTTGTATCCCCGTGAGGCAAAGTCCAGCTACAACACTACTTGTATCCCTGTGAGGCAAAGTCCAGCTACAACACTACTTGTATCCCCGTGAGGCAAAGTCCAGCTACAACATTACTTGTATCCCCGTGGGGCAGAGTCCAGCCACAACACTACTTGTATTCCCGTGGGGCAGAGTCCAGCCACAACACTACTTGTATTCCCGTGGGGCAGAGTCCAGCTACAACACTACTTGTATCCCCGTGAGGCAAAGTCCAGCTACAACACTACTTGTATCCCCGTGGGGCAAAGTCCAGCCACAACACTACTTGTATTCCCGTGGGGCAGAGTCCAACCACAACACTACTTGTATCCCCGTGGGGCAGAGTCCAGCCACAACACTACTTGTATAGATGAATGGTTCAGAGAACCGACAAGTTATAAATTAGACACATATGCAACATTTGGGTATCTTTATTGAGGAAACGTTTCGCCACACAGTGGCTTCATCAGTCCAATACAAAGTAGAAAGGTGTAAGGAGAGTTGGAGTTTTGAGGTAATCAGTCCCTCGGCCTGGAGTCGATGTATTCAGTCCATCAATCTTGTAGAAATGACAGTATATGTCCGTAGAGGTGGCTTATATACTGTAGTTAGGTGAGGTGAAGCAGCAGGAGGCGGGGTCATAGTGGTACCATCCACTAGTCTAAGTTGATCTTCGTCCAAAGGTTGGACAAGTGTTGAAGAATTCGTTTGTATTAAGATCCCAAGATGTTGCTGTGTCAGACAGGGTATAGATGAATGGTTCAGAGAACCGACAAGTTATAAATTAGACACATATGCAACATTTGGGTATCTTTATTGAGGAAACGTTTCGCCACACAGTGGCTTCATCAGTCCAATACAAAGTAGAAAGGTGTAAGGAGAGTTGGAGTTTTGAGGTAATCAGTCCCTCGGCCTGGAGTCGATGTGTTCAGTCCATCAATCTTGTAGAAATGACAGTATATGAATGAATGAATGAATAAGTTCAGGTAAGATCCCAATGGGATGAGTGGGGAAGACGGTACAGACGAAGAATAGCGCTGGAGAGGAGTCTTCTTAGTCGTAGAAATAGAGCCAGGGCTTAACCCAGCAGCTAAGGCGATCGTGGGGCAGACTTGAGAACAGGAATAGCAGGCTCTCCTGTTGGTGAGACTTCTGTGGGGTGAGCGGGGAGGACGGGACAGCCGAAGGAGAGGCGTGTAGAAGTTGAGCCTGGGCTTAACCCAGCAGCTAAGGCGAAAGTGGGTCAGAGGGGCGAACAGCTCAAGGTACCTGTCATTGAAACAAAAGGTATTTGTAAATAGGGTTAGGAGCAGGTTCATACAAGGAATAGAAAGGTTGTGTTGGTTTGTGGGTCTACGAATGTCTTCGTCAAGTGAGGATCGGAACGAACGAGTTCAGGTAAGATCCCAATGGGATGAACGGGAAGACGGGACAGACGATGAGTAGCACTGGAGAGGAGTGTTCTTAGTCGTAGAGATAGAGCCAGGGCTTAACCCAGCAGCTGAGGCGATCGTGGATAGAGCTGGAGAGATCAGGACTTGGCTGGCGATGTCGGTGAGCTGTGCAGGCTGCATCATGGTGATGGATGTGTAGGACTGTTCGGTAAATGGTTGCTGGAGATCGGCGGGAGGCGGGGAGGCATGCTTCAATATGATTGATCGTTAAGTATGCAGGATCATCGGTGATTGGTGGATAGAAAACTCTTCATATCTGTGTTCTTGTTTAGTTTTACGTTCTTGTCGTAGAACCATTTTGAAGTCTTCTGAAAGCTGGTTTTGACAATACAGTAAGTTTGATCAAGGTTTTGTCTTTTCTAAGTCTTCAATTAGTGCTGTTTCAGTGTGGTGAGGGCAGCCAGGAGCAACAGTGTACTTGATACTACCATGACGCATGGAATAGACGGCCTGAGGTGCATATAGCGTCGGGGTGTGAGGATTATATGTGTAGAAAGTGAGGGGTTCAGTTGGTCTGAATATTGTTTCCTCTTCCATTTCTTAGGTCTTGGAGTATCTTGAGGTGGATTTTCAGGAGGGAGTGTCTTGGCTTCTTGGCTTTTGGTGGTTGAGTTGGAGAAGGAGCAGGTGGTTCGTTAGTAGTAGCAGAGGTGGTGGAAGACACAGGTGGGTCAGGCAAGGTTGCTGATTGGTCCACAGCGGTGGTGATGTTGAAGTAGCTGATTGGCTGTTTCTTGGAGATGGAATTTCAGGTGTTGTGACATTGCCAAATTCTTTGGTGAGCTTCATGATGTCGGCAGATGGTGCAGAGTCTGGAAAAGTAAAGTTTGGCATATTATTCAATCGGAAGAGCTCGTTAATAACAGTGTTGAAGGAACCTGGTATCGCCATATTATGCAAGTGTGCATATAGCATACAGTAATGAATTTTCGTAGGTTCACAAGCTGGTGGAGCGGTGGTGGAGGGTTGGGTAGCTTTTAAAAGTTTTGTAGTGTCGTCCTGGAGTTTGGTGATGGCAGCATAAGTAGGTGACTTGGAAGGTGTCTTCTTCTGTTCTGCTTCCTGATTTTTTCAGAATTTCTCGACGAGTGGGGCACTTTGCCGCAGAGTATGATGATTGTTTTTGCAGTTGAGACACTTAAGTGGGGCAGTAGAAGTGCAAGTCTTGGAATCGTGGCCTTCAGACCCGCAGGTAGAGCATAACTTTTGTTTTTGTGGGGCAGTCTTTTGTAGAGTGTAGGTAAGAGTAGCAACTCCAGCATTGAGTAATATGATGGTACCTCTCAGCTTCAATATGAGATGAGTTAATAAAGTAGTAGTATATGGCCAGGCCTTCAGCCATAGCTTGGGCAGCCATTGACACATCAGTAAAAGTGATTTTTAGCATGGAGGAGGCTGTAGGAATCTTCGTGATGCTTTCCACTGAAGCCCAGGGATTTTGTTCTTCAATGGAGGTCTTTAGGTCTTCAACAGGTTGTGTGGTAATCAGTTTGTCAAGTCTTTTCAAGAATACAGTCCTCTTGGCCCGTATGGCAGGAGAGGACATGACTTTGAAGCCACTGTCTGATAGAGTGGACAAAGCAGAGGAGGTTAGTAACTTTTCAGCCTCAACATCGTCTTCACATACAACAATGAAGGTTTCTTGGAGTGTTAGGATGTTATTGATCTTGACATGTAAGCCGCCCCTGACGGTCACAGCAAGAGCAAGCTTGGATGAGTCATTAACCGTTCCACTGGAAGGTTTAATCTTGATTCTGTTGGAATAATTCATCTTGGTACAAGCTTTTAGTTGAGGTAGAGGTTCCTCTCCCCGATGGGGATCGTATGGCCTGGGAGTTGGAGTGTCGTACAGTATATGTCCGTAGAGGTGGCTTATATACTGTAGTTAGGTGAGGTGAAGCAGCAGGAGGCGGGGTCATAGTGGTACCATCCACTAGTCTAAGTTGATCTTCGTCCAAAGGTTGGACAAGTGTTGAAGAATTCGTTTGTATTAAGATCCCAAGATGATGGACTGATGAAGCCACTGTGTGGCGAAACGTTTCTCAATAAAGATACCCAAATGTTGCATATGTGTCTAATTTATAACTTGTCGGTTCTCTGAACCATTCATCTATACCCTGTCTGACACAGCAACATCTTGGGATCTTAATACAAACGAATTCTTCAACACTTGTCCAACCTTTGGACGAAGATCAACTTAGACTAGTGGATGGTACCACTATGACCCCGCCTCCTGCTGCTTCACCTCACCTAACTACAGTATATAAGCCACCTCTACGACATATACTGTCATTTCTACAAGATTGATGGACTGAACACATCGACTCCAGGCCGAGGACTGATTACCTCAAAACTCCAACTCTCCTTACACCTTTCTACTTTGTATTGGACTGATGAAGCCACTGTGTGGCGAAACGTTTCCTCAATAAAGATACCCAAATGTTGCATATGTGTCTAATTTATAACACTACTTGTATTCCCGTGGGGCAGAGTCCAGCCACAACACTACTTGTATTCCCGTGGGGCAGAGTAAAGCCACAACACTACTTGTATCCCTGTGAGGCAAAGTCCAGCTACAACACTACTTGTATCCCCGTGGGGCAAAGTCCAGCTACAACACTACTTGTATCCCTGTGAGGCAAAGTCCAGCTACAACACTACTTGTATCCCCGTGGGGCAAAGTCCAGCTACAACACTACTTGTATCCCTGTGAGGCAAAGTCCAGCTACATCACTACTTGCATCCCCGTGGGGCAAAGTCCAGCTACAACACTACTTGTATCCCCGTGAGGCAAAGTCCAGCTACAACACTACTTGTATCCCTGTGAGGCAAAGTCCAGCTACAACACTACTTGTATCCCCGTGAGGCAAAGTCCAGCTACAACATTACTTGTATCCCCGTGGGGCAGAGTCCAGCCACAACACTACTTGTATTCCCGTGGGGCAGAGTTGCAGCTACAATACTGCTTGTATCCCCGTGGGGCAGAGTCCAGCCACAACACTACTTGTATCCCCGTGGGGCAGAGTCCAGCCACAACACTACTTGTATCCCCGTGGGGCAGAGTCCAGCCACAACACTACTTGTATCCCCGTGGGGCAGAGTCCAGCCACAACACTACTTGTATCCCCGTGGGGCAGAGTCCAGCCACAACACTACTTGTATCCCCGTGGGGCAGAGTCCAGCCACAACACTACTTGTATCCCCGTGGGGCAGAGTTGCAGCTACAATACTGCTTGTATCACCTCTGCAATGAACTAGAACATACAAGTGTAATCATTCATTGTTGTGTTAATAAATGGATCCTACTGTCCAACAGAAGGTTAAAGAGTTGGGCCCAAGATGTGAAGGTTAACAATTTCAAACACTTCCTTGACAAGAGTGGGACGATTCAAGACAGTGTTACATGCTCAAAGCAAGAACGATGTTGTAGCCTGGAGTATCGAGCCCTCATCAACTACTCGCCAGATCATCTTCGGATACTTTTTTTCAGAGTTACGAAGTTAATTAACCTCCAGTGTCATCTACTTCGCAGCCATCGATTAACACAGTAATTTTCGACCTTTGGAGGAAGGCAAGTGGCATTTGTTACCAAACGAGCTGTTGGAGTGTGAGCAGGATACCATACGTGGGAAGCACAGTGTCTGCACTCTCGAAATGGTGGGGATGTTGCATTCCGGAGAGTCATCTGAGCCGTGTTGTCAGCTCGCTTCTGGCAAGACAGGGGTTGAATAAATAACAGTGAATGTGTTTCCTCTTTATTAGGTCACACTACGTCGGTGGGAGACGGTCGGACTGTTAAAAAACAAAAGTCGGAGGGGGATGGGATTATTGTCTTGCCTTTGATGATGTGAATACCTCGTGGAAGGCATCGAGGAGACTAAATAGGTAGGTGATACTGGTATGCTTTTACCTCGCCTTTGATGTCTCTTCCTTGTCTTCTGTGGGAGACAGAGAGAGAGAGAGAGAGAGAGAGAGAGAGAGAGGGACCGAAAGAACAGAGCGTGGCAGAAAGGTGAGGGCGGGGTAATGTGTGTGAATCCTATTCTCTAATCAAATAGTTTGTATTTCCAACAAATATACACTAGTATCCCTCGTCTCTGCTGGAATGTTTATGTATGAACATAAAATTGAAGTCACTCAAATATGTAAACACAGGAAACTTCCCTTACAAAATAATAAGAAGGAAAAAGAAAATGGATATGAGGAGCAGGAAAAGAAGAGGAACAGGAGGAAAAGAATGAGAAGGGAGAAGAAAAAAAGAGGATAAGGAGGAGAATATTAACCCAGGAGTGATAATAATCCTAGGAAGCCAAGCAGTGTGACTGGTTTGTTTATGTTCATAGCGGCTTCGTGCTGGCATCACCGCCGCTGACGAGACTACCTTAGTTATGGCACTCGTAATATATTACCTTAGTTATGGCACTCGTAATATATTACCTTAGTTGTGGCGCTCGTAATATATTACCTTAGTTGTGGCACTCGTAATATATTACCTTAGTTGTGGCACTCGTAATATATTACCTTAGTTGTGGCACTCGTAATATATTACCTTAGTTGTGGCGCTCGTAATGTATTATTACCGTAGTTGTGGCACTCGTAATGTATTATTACCGTAGTTGTGGCACTCGTAATATATTATTACCGTAGTTGTGGCGCTCGTAATGTATTATTACCGTAGTTGTGGCGCTCGTAATGTATTATTACCGTAGTTGTGGCGCTCGTAATGTATTATTACCGTAGTTGTGGCACTCGTAATGTATTATTACCGTAGTTGTGGCACTCGTAATATATTATTACCGTAGTTGTGGCGCTCGTAATGTATTATTACCGTAGTTGTGGCGCTCGTAATGTATTATTACCGTAGTTGTGGCGCTCGTAATGTATTATTACCGTAGTTGTGGCACTCGTAATGTATTATAATCGTAGTTGTGGCACTCGTAATATCTTATTACCGTAGTTGTGGCACTCGTAATATCTTATTACCGTAGTTGTGGCACTCGTAATATCTTATTACCGTAGTTGTGGCACTCGTAATGTATTATTACCGTAGTTGTGGCACTCGTAATGTATTATTACCTCAGTTGTGGTAGTTGTAACATTACCTTAGTTGAGGTGGTTGTAATATGTATTACCATAGTTCTGGTAACTAATTTATTATAAAATACATAAATTATGCGAGTAAATGTTACTTTTGTCACTGAGTGTTACCTTGGGAGCTCATGGGTAGTTTTGTATTGACTTTGCTACCTTAGGTGTTCTTATATAGCGGCTTATTTACTTCTTATTGCTAAGAACACTGGTCTCGTAGATCTCACTACTTTGCAAGTCTCAGCTTCCTCGGAGCAACCTGCCCCCACAATGAGAGGTACTCCGCCTGGATCCTTCAAATCTCAAGACACCGAAACGAGCGAGATTGTTGTCGAGTTATTTCCGTGGAGGGGCGAGGCAGTTCATCAGTACCTTCAACATTGTCTACTGGGCCGGTAGTGTAATTAATTGTTTGTTTGCTTGCTTGCTTGTTTCCTGCTGCTCCTCCTCATGCTGTTGCTGCTCCTCGTGCTGCTGCTGCTCCTCCTCGTGCTGCTGCTGCTGCTCCTCCTTCTCATGCTGTTGCTGCTCCTTGTGCTGCTGCTGCTCCTTGTGCTGCTGCTGCTCCTCCTCCTCCTCATGCTGTTGCTGCTCCTAGTGCTGCTGCTGCTGCTGCTGCTGCTCCTCCTCCTCCTCATGCTGTTGCTGCTCCTAGTGCTGCTGCTGCTGCTGCTGCTCCTCCTCCTCATGCTGTTGCTGCTCCTCGTGCTGCTGCTGCTGCTGCTGCTCATCGTGCTGCTGCTGCTGCTCCTCGAGCTGCTGCTGCTGCTCCTCCTCCTGTTATTTCTGTTGGCCCCTGCAGAGCCTGCTGCTGCTGCTTCTGCTGTTGATTTAGTTGAAGCGGCTGTTGTTGCTCCTGTGGCTGCAGATGATGCTTTTTCTGTTGCCTCAGCTGTATCTGTTGCCTCAGCTGTATCTGTTGCCTCAGCTGTATCTGTTGCCTCAGCTGTATCTGTTGCCTCAGCTGTATCTGTTGCCTCAGCTGTATCTGTTGCCTCAGCTGTATCTGTTGCCTCAGCTGTATCTGTTGCCTCAGCTGTATCTGTTGCCTCAGCTGTATCTGTTGCCTCAGCTGTATCTGTTGCCTCAGCTGTATCTGTTGCTGTGTATGTTATCACTTCTGTAGCTTCAGCTGTTTTTATTGCTATCATAAGAATTATTTTCAACGCAAAGTAGGTGTTGGAGCAGCAGCAACACCTACAGCAGAGGCGGGGGCTACAGTAGAGACAACAGCAGCAGCAACACCTACAGCAGAGGCGGGGGCTACAGTAGAGACAACAGCAGCAGCAACACCTACAGCAGAGGCGGGGGCTACAGTAGAGGCAACAGCAGCAGCAACACCTACAGCAGAGGCGGGGGCTACAGTAGAGACAACAGCAGCAGCAACACCTACAGCAGAGGCGGGGGCTACAGTAGAGGCAACAGCAGCAGAAACACCTACAGCAGAGGCGGGGGCTACAGTAGAGACAACAGCAGCAGCAACACCTACAGCAGAGGCGGGGGCTACAGTAGAGACAACAGCAGCAGCAACACCTACAGCAGAGGCGGGGGCTACAGTAGAGACAACAGCAGCAGCAACACCTACAGCAGAGGCGGGGCTACAGTAGAGACAACAGCAGCAGCAACACCTACAGCAGAGGCGGGGCTACAGTAGAGACAACAGCAGCAGCAACACCTACAGCAGAGGCGGGGGCTACAGTAGAGGCAACAGCAGCAGCAACACCTACAGCAGAGGCGGGGGCTAGAGTAGAGACAACAGCAGCAGCAACACCTACAGCAGAGGCGGGGGCTACAGTAGAGGCAACAGCAGCAGCAACACCTACAGCAGAGGCGGCGGCTACAGTAGAGACAACAGCAGCAGCAACACCTACAGCAGAGGCGGGGGCTACAGTAGAGACAACAGCAGCCGCAACACCTACAGCAGAGGCGGGGGCTACAGTAGAGACAACAGCAGCAGCAACACCTACAGCAGAGGCGTGGGCTACAATAGAGACAACAGCAGCAGCAACACCTACAGCAGAGGCGGGGGCTACAGTAGAGACAACAGCAGCAGCAACACCTACAGCAGAGGCGGGGGCTACAGTAGAGGCAACAGCAGCAGCAACACCTACAGCAGAGGCGGGGGCTACAGTAGAGACAACAGCAGCAGCAACACCTACAGCAGAGGCGGGGGCTACAGTAGAGACAACAGCAGCAGCAACACCTACAGCAGAGGCGGGGGCTACAGTAGAGACAACAGCAGCAGCAACACCTACAGCAGAGGCGGGGCTACAGTAGAGGCAACAGCAGCAGCAACACCTACAGCAGAGGCGGGGCTACAGTAGAGACAACAGCAGCAGCAACACCTACAGCAGAGGCGGGGCTACAGTAGAGACAACAGCAGCAGCAACACCTACAGCAGAGGCGGGGGCTACAGTAGAGACAACAGCAGCAGCAACACCTACAGCAGAGGCGGGGGCTACAGTAGAGACAACAGCAGCAGCAACACCTACAGCAGAGGCGGGGGCTACAGTAGAGACAACAGCAGCAGCAACACCTACAGCAGAGGCGGGGGCTACAGTAGAGGCAACAGCAGCAGCAACACCTACAGCAGAGGCGGGGGCTACAGTAGAGACAACAGCAGCAGCAACACCTACAGCAGAGGCAGGGGCTACAGTAGAGGCAGCAGCAGCAACACCTACAGCAGAGGCGGGGGCTACAGTAGAGACAACAGCAGCAGCAACATATATAGCAACAAATAGCAACTGTAGCAGCAACAACAGTGGTATCAGAACTAGCAGCTGTTGCTGCGTCAGTAAAAAAAAAAAAAAAAAACACCGAAGCAGCCGCTGCTATTTCTGCTCTTGCATCTGTTATTTCCGAAGGTGCAGCGGATGCTAGAGTTACTATTTCTATAGCTTCTATTAATGTTGATTCTATTTATGTTGCTGCTGCTGCTGCTGCCACCGCCTCTGCTGCAGTTCTTGCTGCTACTCCAGCACTCATTTTGCTTTAATCCGTAAATTGACGCTATAACTGGTGATGTTTGTGTGTTCCACAATCTTGCTGCTGCAGCTGTTAGTATTTATCTTTCAAATCATAATTTTTTACATCCAACTTAATTTCTTTGGTCTGGTATAATTTCCTCACCCAACTCTGCGAGATTCTGGGGTAATGTTATTGGATCAAATGTCACAACATAGCACAGTAGCGGGTATCATTTGCCTGGCACTAATGTTGGCACTTGTTTGGTCGGCTCTGTGCTGGGAGAGCAGCCCTTCTGCTCTCCCAGCACAGGTTATATATGAAGGTGGGTCGATCTCCAGTTACTGGAGATCGACCCACCTTCGAACCTCCAGTAGTTGCTGAACCTTTGCTGGAATACTTGACGATATCCTCATTGCCCTACTGAAATCTTCCAGCTCAGGCTGACAGATTTGAACGCCTTGTATGAACCACGTCCAGCGTGGCTGGAATATAACATAGGAAACTATCATATAGAATAGAGGAGCAGCACACAGCTCGATTTATCCAATTTTGATATAAAAAAAATCAGACATTTCAAGTCTTATTCAGTTTCTCTCTGCTACCTGGTTCTCCAAGATCTTTTATCATTCCTCTCTCTCCTATCACACGAAAGATCTTCAGTAAAGCTTCTTCCTTGATGATGGAAAAAAACAGACATATGCAGTATAAGGCGATTCTTTATTGGCAACGTTTCGCTTACACAGTGGGTTTTACCAAACACAAATTGATCAATCTGGAGAGAGGATCTATATACAGGGAACGTAGTGAGATGAGTCAGGTGAGGAGTTGAAGATATGACATTGGGTAGCCTAAAGACAGGTTGTCACTATAGGATCCAATTATACCCTATTTGTGTCTCTTTAACCCTAGATTTTTTAAATATTGCCGCCGAAGTGTCTAGTTTATTGTGCACCCCGTATCCATCCTGAGGACGGTAGCGCAAGAGCATATGGATATATAAAAGGTCTAGGAACAAGGCCCCAAAAGGGTTAACAAGAGTACATCTGGATTTATATCTACATTTCACGTATCTATTACAAGCAAATTAAGGAAATTTGCTTAATATATCTGATATCTTATTTTCATTATAGTCTTGATATGTCTCAAAGGTTATTATACTGTATCTCTATATTCCTCAATAAGTGGACAATTAAGCACATAGTACTCAAGATAATGACCATAGGGCTGGCCACATACTTTGCATTTGGTTTGATCATCATCTGTGTGTCTGCCAAACTGCCAAAAGTACTTGTAACCAAGACTAAGCCAGGCCACTACATCAGTCTGTGCGTATTGCATTTTCCATAGTATCGGTATTTTATATAATTTCTTTGATTGCTGCTGTTCAGTTATACACATGTACAACACCTAGAAATTTATTTCTTGAAGACGTTTCAGCAAGCAGTGGTCTCTAGTAAAGCCGGAGAAGCCACTGGTTGGTTTAACGTCATCAAGATAAAGATACCCAGGTGTTGTACATGTGTAATTCATTAACGCGTCGTTATTATATGCCATTAATGTTATGATACTTGATGTTTATGCTCAGCTTCCGTTGGCATCCTCATTTTCCCTCATATATTTTATCATTTTTTTATTCTGTAGCACAGAATAAAAAAGCACAGCACTATCTAAAGTACGCTACTATTACCCCACCTCACTCTAGAATGACACCCACAACAGTTAGTTAACACCCAGGTACCTGCTTACTGCTAGATACACTGGGGCAGCAGCAATAATAGTAGTAGTAGTAGTAGTAGTAGTAGTAGTAGTAGCAGCAGCAGCAGCAGCAGCAGCAGCAGCAGCAGCAGCAGTAGCAGCAGCAGCAGCAGCAAAAGAAACATGTCCAAAATTTTCACTCCTATGATCGATCCCCGGCCTTTCAGTTGTGAAGGCAAGAAAAAGTGAGCTAGAACCCTCCTGTCTTCAATATTGTGACCTCATCTCCTCTGTTTCTTACTTCAGTGTTCTGAGGTTCAGTTCTTCCACGTCTGTCCTTACAGTTCACGTTCTGAAAATGAAAACCTAGGCCTACTGGCATAACTGAACAAACTATGGAACATGAACAAAAAATAATAGGCCTGCTTGAAGCTGTCGCGTCTGCCTGCTTGAAACTGTCGTGCCAGCCTGCTTGAAGCTGTCGTGCCAGCCTGCTTGAAGCTGTCGTGCCAGCCTGTTTAAGGTTGTCGTGCCAGCCTGCTTGAAGCTGTCGTGCCAGCCTGCTTAAGGTTGTCGTGCCAGCCTGCTTGAAGCTGTCTTGCCAGCCTGCTTGAAGCTGTCGTGCCAGCCTGCTTGAAGCTGTCGTGCCAGCCTGCTTGAAGCTGTCGTGCCAGCCTGCTTAAGGTTGTCGTGCCAGCCTGCCGTTGACCAACGAGAGTTATCGGGAGGTGTCTGCCTTACTTCCTCCTTTATCCAGGTCTGTCTCTTATATCCCGTCCTTATGACTTTCCAACATCCATCCCACCGTCACGCCACTTCTTCCCTTTCTATTATTTCTATTTCTACCTTTACTACTACAGCTACAACTAGTACTACTACAGCTACTACTAGTACTACTACAGCTACAACTAGTACTACTACAGCTACAACTAGTACTACTACAGCTACAACTAGTACTACTACAGCTACAACTAGTACTACTACAGCTACAACTAGTACTACTACAGCTACAACTAGTACTACTACAGCTACTACTAGTACTACTACAGCTACTACTAGTACTACTACAGCTACTACTAGTACTACTACAGCTACAACTAGTACTACTACAGCTACAACTAGTACTACTACAGCTACAACTAGTACTACTACAGCTACTACTAGTACTACTACAGCTACTACTAGTACTACTACAAAATCTATCCAGTGCTATACTACCCTTTACACCAGTACTACTGCAATTACCGTTACTACTAGTACTGCTACGAGTAGTAGCAGCTGCAGTAGTAACTTCTACTACTGATAATAATAATAATAGTTTCTCACCTGCGTCAGAACTTACTCATTAAATTCATGAAAGATAATAAAGAAGAATTCATGAAGCCGTTAAACCGATCATTTTTTCCCCAACTCCCGAGTAATTATCGCTAATGTATTCTACCACAAACACGTAGACGTGCGCACGTACACCCGCTGTGGCTCTGTCTACAAACAGGCAATTAAGAAAAACCAATAAAACACGCACGCACACGCACGCACGCACACACACACACTTTTCAACCTACTTTCTTCAACCTCGTTACCTAGTTCCTATTTGACAATGTTTATTAAGCTTCTGTTTGAAAAAAAAATACACTCAACATTCTCTTTGAGTAACGCTTGTTAAGCTAATTCATGAATTATGCCATACTCCCGAAGGCCTATATAAGGGGGAAGCCACAGAAGCCA
>WNWK01004686.1:30000-117500 GCA_009830355.1 Cherax destructor
GGGCTGTTGTGTGTGTGTCTGTCGGGCTGTGTGTGTGTGTCTGTCGGGCTGTGTGTGTGTGTCTGTCGGGCTGTGTGTGTGTGTCTGTCGGGCTGTGTGTGTGTGTCTGTCGGGCTGTGTGTGTGTGTCTGTCGGGCTGTGTGTGTGTGTCTGTCGGGCTGTGTGTGTTGTCTGTCGGGCTGTGTGTTGTCTGTCGGGCTGTGTGTGTCTGTCTGTCGGGCTTTTGTGTCTGTCTGTCGGCTGTGTGTCTGTCTGTCGGGCTGTGTGTGTCTGTCTGTCGGGCTGTGTGTCTGTCTGTCGGGCTGTGTGTGTCTGTCTGTCGGGCTGTGTGTGTCTGTCTGTCGGGCTGTGTGTGTCTGTCTGTCGGGCTGTGTGTGTCTGTCTGTCGGGCTGTGTGTGTCTGTCTGTCGGGCTGTGTGTGTCTGGTGTCTGTCTGTCGGGCTGTGTGTGTCTGTCTGTCGGGCTGTGTGTGTCTGTCTGTCGGGCTGTGTGTGTCTGTCTGTCGGGCTGTGTGTGTCTGTCTGTCGGGCTGTGTGTGTCTGTCTGTCGGGCTGTGTGTGTCTGTCTGTCGGGCTGTGTGTGTCTGTCTGTCGGGCTGTGTGTGTCTGTCTGTCGGGCTGTGTGTGTCTGTCTGTCGGGCTGTGTGTGTCTGTCTGTCGGGCTGTGTGTGTCTGTCTGTCGGGCTGTGTGTGTCTGTCTGTCGGGCTGTGTGTGCTGTCTGTCGGGCTGTGTGTGTCTGTCTGTCGGGCTGTGTGTGTCTGTCTGTCGGGCTGTGTGTGTCTGTCTGTCGGGCTGTGTGTGTCTGTCTGTCGGGCTGTGTGTGTCTGTCTGTCGGGCTGTGTGTGTCTGTCTGTCGGGCTGTGTGTGTCTGTCTGTCGGGCTGTGTGTGTCTGTCTGTCGGGCTGTGTGTGTCTGTCTGTCGGGCTGTGTGTGTCTGTCTGTCGGGCTGTGTGTGTGTCTGTCCCCTTCCTTCACTGTCATTCACTGTGCACTTTGATCATGACTGTGCACTTTGATCATGACTGTGCACTTTGATCATGACTGTGCACTTTCTTGGTGTCTTCCACACCTCTCGTGTGGCGTAATGCAAGACATTCAGATTTGATTAAAAAAATGCATCAAAAGCATTTCACTTGCATCAAATTTACCTTTTTATTTTTTTTTTGGTCATAAATTGGGACTGTTTACTTCCCAAACACTAATTTCAAGACGCTATCCTCGGGTTATTTACAGCTGCTTTAATTAGAGTAATTATGTCTAATTGCTTCTTTATGGTTGTGGGAAGGGGGGGGGGACCGGGAGCCTAGGCAAGTCTACTTTAATTTATTTAACGTAGTTATTTTCAATCTCTGCAATAGATGTTACGTGCGTTGTCTGCTCCTGGAGTTGGTTGAATTTGTCAGGTATAATACTCAAGAAATATGTCCTGCAATCTTTTTTTTGTTTACTCTGCTTTTCTTTTTTGGCACTTGTGAATGTTCCTGTGTTTGTCCCTGCTGTTAGTCTCAAAACATATCCTCTTTTTTTTACGTCTCCTCTAAACAACGTCATCCTTATCATTTCTCCTTTGTTTTTCCGACATACCAGGCGTCACGTCGCAGTTTGGGTCAGTGATATTGACGGAGCGCCGTGCCCTCGTACGTCACTCGACGCTCGTGACCACAAAAAAATAATATACGATACACACGATAAAAGGGAGAATAAAATTAACAATTTCAGCGAGGTAGGGTGACTCCAAGAGAGAGAAAAAACATTCACCGTCATTCGCTGAGTCGCTGTCTGGACTTCTAGAGGTGTATTGACATCACAGTTTAGCTGACCCTCCCCACTGCAACATCTCACCTCCTCTGTATTCTAATATATTAAATTTTCTTTTTCACTCTTCACATTTCAGATTTCCACGAATCGCTAAGTTATAAATATCGTTGGATAAATGTGACATTCTTCTATTTTGTCAAGTAACAGGACATCGATGCAACTAATGTGACATTTTATCGTGATAACGTTTCACTCTCTCAAGCGTGACAAAACTCCTGGAGAGCGAAACTTTGCCACAATAAAATGTCACATTAGTTGCATCTGTGTCCTTTCACCTAACATTTTGTCGGTAATTTAACCCTCATTACCTTCTATTTGGTATTTAAGAATGTACTCTATCGGACAACGTCTAGATATAATTGCTGCTACATGTGACTGCATACTTGTGCTTTCTATCATGCAACTTAAGGGACGGCTGACGTGCGCAGCGCGACCAGTAAAAAAAAATCTTAAAAAATAAAATATGCACACAGATCCTTAACAATTGTATGTGTGGGCGCGTTCCAAGATGATTTGTTTAATATCAATTCGATATTTCTCTTGAAATTAAATATTAAGATTTAGTCTTATAATTAAAACTTTCATGGGTCCCCTGAGCACTTTTACCCATACCCGTCCCATGATTATTTTTATGGTCCTTACTACCACTTTTACCCATCATCAACCCATGTTTATTTTCATGGGCTCTGCAACTACTTTCACCCATCACAACTCCATAATTTTTCCCCACACAGTTATTATCCATTTTTAGTCAATTGACTCGTCTATGCAACTGTCCTGGTAAGCTCTTACCTTCGTTCACATTTGTTGACTTAACATTTAAATTGTTTTCATTTTCTCCAAACAATTCACCACTCGGTTTGATATATCAGTCATATAAATGAGAAACATTAAAAACATTTGCCATCTTGCCTCATTATAACTTTTCTTATTATTGTTCTCATTTGCTCTTAAATATGTCTTTCGTTCAATTCAGAAAGACAAACTTCATTCCTAATACACACACAACCCGCACATAGAAGAGAGGAGCTTATGACGACGTTTCGGTCCGACTTGGACCATTTACAAAGTCACACTAACACACAGAACAGGTAGAAGGGGTATTTATAGGCAGCAGACAGGGGAGGGCACAAGAGTGGTGGAGTAATAGTGGAAGTAGTAGTGGTAGTGGAAGTAGTAGTGGTAGTGGAAGTAGTAGTGGTAGTGGAAGTAGTAGTGGTAGTGGAAGTAGTAGTGGTAGTGGAAGTAGTAGTAGTGGAGTCAGTAATATTCTGGGAGAGAGGAGCACTGCAATACAGCTGGCGGCCCGCATAGAGTAAGGCCAAGAACACAGAGGGGGAAAAAATGTTGAAAATAAAATAAAGAAGGACAAATACAAGGAGAAATACAGAGGAGAAAGAGGAGAAGGGAGAAAAGATAGAAGACGAAGGAATCAGGTGAAGTCACGGGTGTTCTGAAGTTTGGAGCATTTAACAATGTAATGGGAGAGGAAAGCATCTACAGAGACAAAGCCAGGGCTAAGATTCATACAAGGAAAGTTGTGTATAAGGGAGGATTCAACCAGACGGCGACTGTGAAAGTTAGACGTAGGGTAGACAGTTTTAGCAGAAGACCAATCAATAGGATGACTGTGATCTCTGACATGACAGAAAAGAGCATTATTGGTGTCGGCAAGCCTAACACTATTTTTGTGCTCCCTAAGTCTGTCAGAAAGAGATCGGCCAATTTCTCCAAAGTACTGAAAAGGACAGGAGGAACAAGAAATAGAGTAGACACCAGGAGAATCTATAGAGAGAGGAGAGGTATGAACTAGATTAGTGCGAAGAATGTTAGTCTGGCGAAAGGTAAGTTTAATGTCCAAGGAACGGTGAGAGTTGTTGAGATTAGAGAGACCAGAGATGTAGGGAAGGCAGAGGACATAAGAGTTCCCAGGAGTAGAGGGTTTAGGAGAGAAGAAAGTCCGTTTGGCACGAGAGAAAGCAGAGTCTATGAAATGGGAAGGGTAGCCCAGGCGGGAAAATGAATTAGGAAGAGTAGAAATTTCTTCTTCAAGGAACTGAGGATCACAAATGCGGAGAGCACGGAGAAAGAGGGAGATAAGAACACTTTTTTTGACAGAGGAAGCATGATAAGAAAAGTAGTGAATATACATGCCACTGTGCATAGGCTTGCGGTACACGGAAAAGGCATAACCTGTAACTGAGCGGTGGACATGAACATCAAGGAAAGGAAGCAAAGAATTAGATTCCCAATCAGCTTTAAACTTAATGGAAGGGGCAAGATTATTAAGAACATCAAGAAATGGTTGGAAGAGACTAGAGTCATGAGGCCATCTACGTAGCGGAGCCAGAGTGAAGGGCGCACATCAATAGTGGGAAGAACAGTCTCGAAGTATTCCATGTAAAGATTAGCAAGAACAGGAGATAGAGGAGAGCCCATGGCGACACCGGTTTGAGAAAAATATTTACCTTGAAAAGAAAAGGAATTAGAGTCCACACAAAGTCGGATAGGATCAAGAAAGACATCAGTAGGTATAAGGAGATGAAGTAACCCTTCATTGGCCTTCTCTCTGAGAAAATTAAGGACATCATCCAGAGGGACATTAGTGAAGAGGGACTCATCATCAAGACTAAGCATCTTACAGGTCGGGAGAGAGCGAACCCGTTCGATGAAGTCTTGAGAGTGACGAAGGTGGGCAGGAGAAAAAGTACCAAGAAAGGGAGGGTTTTGGCTAGCCAAGAAGCAAGCGAATAAGAGACAGAACCTCTAGAAGATATGATGGGACGCAGAGGAATATCAGGTTTGTGAGTTTTGAGAAGGCCATAGAAATAGGGCAGAGAGGGACAGATGACACAAAAACGTTGAACAAGATTAAAGTCAGAAGAACAGAGGTCGGAGAGAGTCTTAAGTTTCTTGTTGAAAGTTCTCTTGATGCGATCAAGAGGGTTGGAAACGAGAGGAGTGTAGGTACGTGAGTCAGAGAGCAAGACATCGGCTTTACGGAGGTAATCCTCTCGATCAAGGATAACTACCGAAATGGTCCAAGTCGGACCGAAACGTCTTGGTAAGCTCCTCTCTTCTATGTGCGGGTTGTGTGTGTATTGTTCCAGTCACGGTATTGTGCCTTTTTTTGTTATTCATTCCCAATTTTTTTTTTTCAAAATTTCAAGATATTCTCTGGTGAGGGGACTACATGAAAGACCTTTCTCAAAATCTAAATAAAAACCGGCCATTCCATCTTTCTCATTTGTGTAGTGTTGATGCGATTTATCATAACATAGACACAAGATCTCCCTCACCTGAAATCAGTTTCTAGAGAAGACGTTGCACAACAAATGAGCTTCTATTGGGACAACGTTCCACTCTGTGTCGAGTTCCAGCGTCATAACCTGACAAAGCTCCACACAAACATTGTTCCATTAAAAGCTGACTCTGCAACGTGTGTTTTGACTAGTGTCAGCAATGTATCTCTCAGACCCACGTCAGCTTGTGCAGTGTGAGCCCACTCATTAAGACCCACTGCAGCTTGTGCAGTGTGAGCCCACTCATTCAGACCCACGACAACTTGTGCAGTGTGAGCCCACTCGTTTAGTACGTAATATTTCTGTATTTTATCCACTATTTTCTAACAACCTTATATTAGCGAGACAACACTTGTTAGCAAGCCTAGTCTCCTCTAAGTGCTCTTCACTAATCTCAAACAAATACTTATGCAATATTCGCCATTTTACATCAATCTGATGTTTAAACTTTTCTTGGATAATGTAAATCACTAAGAGAAAGTGTTCCCCCATTCGTCTATTTTAAGGCTAAATTTATTTTAACAAGTTTATGCCGAAGAACATTCGACGTGTAGACAAGAAAATGCAATGAAAATCAGACTGTATATTTTGAGTCTCAACTGCAGTGTTTACCAGCAGGAAGTATACTAGTGGAAGGGTGGGAGGGGAGTATAATGTAGAGGTGACAAGTCAGGTCAACAGCTAACTGCACCACTATAATTGGTCAACTGGGCCAAGCCCAGGATGCCAATTAAAGTACATTCTGCTGATGAGGATTGCATTTGTTAGTCGAAATGTAAAGTCTCTGTTATTTTCCTCTCCACGTGTTCGATTCCCTTCACCATCGACAAGTGTTCATTACATTTTCATCGGTGAAATTTCTTTTTCCCAAGTTTTACTTTTGAGAACTTTTTTTTTCTGTATTGGCGAGTCTCTGAATATTCTACCACTGTAAGAAAGTAACAGGTGACTCGGGGGACTGGCGAGCTTCAAGGATTTCTCCATCAGGTTGGTCACTAGCGAGAGCTGGTGGTGGTGGTCTGGATAGCCTGGCAGCCTCTCCCATGACACCAGCAGCAGATTGCCACATCTTCCTTTGGGACTACAAGACCTGCTTCTCAACCTCGTGTTCAAAGACTGCCTCTGTCTCTCTTGCTGCCTGTCTGTCTGTCTTGCTGCTTGTCTGTCTGTCTTGCTGCCTGTCTGTCTGTCTTGCTGCTTGTCTGTCTCTCTTGCTGCCTGTCTGTCTGTCTTGCTGCTTGTCTGTCTGTCTTGCTGCCTGTCTGTCTGTGCTGTCTGTCTGTCTGTCTGTCTGTCTGTCTGTCTGTCTGTCTGTGTCTTGCTGCCTGTCTGTCTTGCTGCCTGTCTGTCTTGCTGCCTGTCTGTCTTGCTGCCTGCCTGTCTTGCTGCCTGCCTGTCTGTCTGTCTTGCTGCCTGCCTGTCTGTCTGTCTTGCTGCCTGCCTGTCTGTCTGTCTTGCTGCCTGCCTGTCTGTCTGTCTTGCTGCCTGCCTGTCTGTCTGTCTTGCTGCCTGCCTGTCTGTCTGTCTTGCTGCCTGCCTGTCTGTCTGTCTTGCTGCCTGCCTGTCTTCCTGTCTGTCTGTCTTGCTGCCTCTCTTCATTAGCATTATCCTCAATAAATGTTATTGTTATGGAACGTACAAATAAAGAACAGGATGAAATTGGAGTCAACAGTAGACCAGGGATTTCATTTGGTCAATTGACTATTACTTCCCCTCCATCCCTCGTCCCCTTCTTCCTCCCTTGTCCTATCCCTGGTCCCCTCCCTCCCTCCCTCTTCCCATCTTTTCCTTTTCCACTCCGTCCCCCTAATTCCTCCCTCTCTTCTCTCCATCTCTCTCCCCCTCTCATTCTCTCCCTCTCCCTCATTCTCTCCATCTCCCTCATTCTCTCCATCTCCCTCATTCTCTCCATCTCCCTCATTCTCTCCATCTCCCTCATTCTCTCCATCTCCCTCATTCTCTCCATCTCCCTCATTCTCTCCATCTCCCTCATTCTCTCCATCTCCCTCATTCTCTCCATCTCCCTCATTCTCTCCATCTCCCTCATTCTCTCCATCTCCCTCATTCTCTCCCACTACCTCATTCTCCCACTACCTCATTTTTTGGTGGTTGGAACATCAATTATTTTATTTAACAAAATCTCCGGGTTCTTTGTGTGTGTTCAGCGTCTGTAATTACCTTTTATATTATCTTTGAACATCAAAGACTGCTGCGGCTGCCACAGTGTTTGCTGAATATTGGTACCAATAGTTGGGTGTAGCTGCAGTGGTCAGCATAACCAGGGAACACTACTGACTCCGGTTAATATTATGGGGCAGCGCTCAACTCAGTGATCCAGTAGCGTCTGGAGAATGATCCAGTAGCGTCTGGAGAATGATCCAGTAGCGTCTGGAGAATGATCCAGTAGCGTCTGGAGAATGATCCAGTAGCGTCTGGAGAATGATCCAGTAGCGTCTGGAGAATGATCCAGTAGCGTCTGGAGAATGATCCAGTAGCGTCTGGAGAATGATCCAGTAGCGTCTGGAGAATGATCCAGTAGCGTCTGGAGAATGATCCAGTAGCGTCTGGAGAATGATCCAGTAGCGTCTGGAGAATGATCCAGTAGCGTCTGGAGAATGATCCAGTAGCGTCTGGAAATGATCCAGTAGCGTCTGGAAATGATCCAGTAGCGTCTGGAGAATGATCCAGTAGCGTCTGGAGAATGATCCAGTAGCGTCTGGAGAATGATCCAGTAGCGTCTGGAGAATGATCCAGTAGCGTCTGGAGAATGATCCTGTAGCGTCTGGAGAATGATCCTGTAGCGTCTGGAGAATGATCCTGTAGCGTCTGGAGAATGATCCAGTAGCGTCTGGAGAATGATCCAGTAGCGTCTGGAGAATGATCCAGTAGCGTCTGGAGAATGATCCAGTAGCGTCTGGAGAATGATCCAGTAGCGTCTGGAGAATGATCCAGTAGCGTCTGGAGAATGATCCAGTAGCGTCTGGAGAATGATCCAGTAGCGTCTGGAGAATGATCCGTAGCGTCTGGAAAATGATCCAGTAAGCGTCTGGAGAATGATCCAGTAGCGTCTGGAGAATGATCCAGTAGCGTCTGGAGAATGATCCAGTAGCGTCTGGAGAATGATCCAGTAGCGTCTGGAGAATGATCCAGTAGCGTCTGGAGAATGATCCAGTAGCGTCTGGAGAATGATCCAGTAGCGTCTGGAGAATGATCCAGTAGCGTCTGGAGAATCGATCCTGTAGCGTCTGGAGAATGATCAGTAGCGTCTGGAGAATGATCCAGTAGCGTCTGGAGAATGATCCAGTAGGTCTGGAGAATGATCGTAGCGTCTGGAGAATGATCCAGTAGCGTCTGGAGAATGATCCAGTAGCGTCTGGAGAATGATCCAGTAGCGTCTGGAGAATGATCCAGTAGCGTCTGGAGAATGATCCAGTAGCGTCTGGAGAATGATCCAGTAGCGTCTGGAGAATGATCCAGTAGCGTCTGGAGAATGATCCAGTAGCGTCTGGAGAATGATCCAGTAGCGTCTGGAGAATGATCCGTTAGCGTCTGGAGAATGATCCAGTAGCGTCTGGAGAATGATCCAGTAGCGTCTGGAGAATGATCCAGTAGCGTCTGGAGAATGATCCAGTAGCGTCTGGAGAATGATCCAGTAGCGTCTGGAGAATGATCCAGTAGTTCTGGAGAATGATCCAGTAGCGTCTGGAGAATGATCCAGTAGCGTCTGGAGAATGATCCAGTAGCGTCTGGAGAATGATCCAGTAGCGTCTGGAGAATGATCCAGTAGTGTCTGGAGAATGATCCTTGTAGCGTCTGGAGAATGATCCAGTAGCGTCTGGAGAATGATCCTTGTAGTGTCTGGAGAATGATCCAGTAGCGTCTGGAGAATGATCCAGTAGCGTCTGGAGAATGATCCAGTAGCGTCTGGAGAATGATCCAGTAGCGTCTGGAGAATGATCCAGTAGCGTCTGGAGAATGATCCAGTAGCGTCTGGAGAATGATCCAGTAGCGTCTGGAGAATGATCCAGTAGCGTCTGGAGAATGATCCAGTAGCGTCTGGAGAATGATCCAGTAGCGTCTGGAGAATGATCCAGTAGCGTCTGGAGAATGATCCAGTAGCGTCTGGAGAATGATCTAGTAGTGTCTGGAGAATGATCTAGTAGTGTCTGGAGAATGATCTAGTAGTGTCTGGAGAATGATCTAGTAGTGTCTGGAGAATGATCCAGTAGTGTCTGGAGAATGATCTAGTAGTGTCTGGAGAATGATCTAGTAGTGTCTGGAGAATGATCTAGTAGTGTCTGGAGAATGATCTAGTAGTGTCTGGAGAATGATCTAGTAGTGTCTGGAGAATGATCTAGTAGTGTCTGGAGAATGATCTAGTAGTGTCTGGAGAATGATCTAGTAGTGTCTGGAGAATGATCTAGTAGTGTCTGGAGAATGATCTAGTAGTGTCTGGAGAATGATCTAGTAGTGTCTGGAGAATGATCTAGTAGTGTCTGGAGAATGATCTAGTAGTGTCTGGAGAATGATCTAGTAGCGTCTGGAGAATGATCTAGTAGTGTCTGGAGAATGATCTAGTAGCGTCTGGAGAATGATCTAGTAGTGTCTGGAGAATGATCTAGTAGTGTCTGGAGAATGATCCAGTTGTGTCTGGAGAATGATCTAGTAGCGTCTGGAGAATGATCTAGTAGTGTCTGGAGAATGATCTAGTAGTGTCTGGAGAATGATCTAGTAGTGTCTGGAGAATGATCTAGTAGTGTCTGGAGAATGATCTAGTAGTGTCTGGAGAATGATCTAGTAGTGTCTGGAGAATGATCTAGTAGCGTCTGGAGAATGATCTAGTAGTGTCTGGAGAATGATCTAGTAGTGTCTGGAGAATGATCTAGTAGTGTCTGGAGAATGATCTAGTAGTGTCTGGAGAATGATCTAGTAGTGTCTGGAGAATGATCTAGTAGTGTCTGGAGAATGATCTAGTAGTGTCTGGAGAATGATCTAGTAGCGTCTGGAGAATGATCTAGTAGTGTCTGGAGAATGATCTAGTAGCGTCTGGAGAATGATCTAGTAGTGTCTGGAGAATGATCTAGTAGTGTCTGGAGAATGATCTAGTAGTGTCTGGAGAATGATCTAGTAGCGTCTGGAGAATGATCTAGTAGTGTCTGGAGAATGATCTAGTAGTGTCTGGAGAATGATCCTTGTAGCGTCTGGAGAATGGCAGATAATCAGGCTTGATCCCAATTAAATCACATATGGCTCAAATTCCCTGGATCACGAGCCCTGACAGTGAAGCAGCACTGAGTTGTTGACACTGAGGGAGCAGACACGCCGCCTTCACACTCCAAGCGTGCGAAAACCAACGCTCTTGGAGACTATCCATCAGAAGGAATTCTTTGATGCTGTAGAAGGGGTCTTGATCCAAGAAACTGGAGCAGCTCTTTCTCTCCTTAGACACCACCTGATTACCCCCTGTTACCTAATCGTCGTATAGGCCCCTACTGGTGAGGCGCTTTCCCGTCAATATTGACAATGAGCACATGAGTTATATTCTGCAAGTTGTTGGATTTCTCCGAGACACTTAACAGCTTCAGACAATTATTCTTACACACGCACGCCAGGAGCTAAGTCTCGACCCCTGCAACCACAATTAGGTGAGTACACAAGCATTCAGCCGAGTATCTGTGTGAAGCTGAAAAGTATCAGGTTCGAGCCCCGGGGAATTACTATACATATCGTGCCGAGTAAGTTAAACTTGCGATTTTGGCTTAAATAACAACGCACTTCTTGCCGAATAGGGCAAGCGAATAGGGCAAGCGAAAAATCATTCTGATTCTAACGAAAAAAATATATTTCAATGTTTTTGTTTGTTATTAAATTATTGTAAACTTGTATAAAATATATTTAGCTGGATTAGGCTAAATTAAATAGAGCTTGTTATAATAAGGTTAGGTAAGTTTTTTAAGGTTCTTTTTGGTACAAAATCATTAATTTTTTTATTACCATATATGAAAAAAATATATCTTTAAATGTGTAAGAGAAAAATTTAAAAAGAACTTAATTTTAAATGAATTCTTGCTAAATGACCAGTTTTACCTATTCGGCACGACATCCTATGCAGTGTTGTAAAACTAGCATCAGATAGTACGGGGAGAATTCTACGAGACAAGGCGGAACCTCCTTCAAGAACCCCCTTCAAGAACCCCCTTCAAGAACCCCCTTCAAGAACCCTCTCCATCTTCGTCTAAGTACGATATATCAGTTATGAATATTTAAAGACTGCTACAAGTCTTTCAAAAGTTATCAGACTCATTCCATTTAACTTGAAATGGACTGTATTTGCAAGAACCCTTCCTTAGTTACAGTAAACCACCGCTGAAAATTTGAAGCTGATCGGATGAGGCATTCTTAAATAATAAACGATACAGTGGAGGAGGATTAAAAAAATATTACGCAACCACTTAGACGTACTCGTTCAGGGATACCTGATTACTAGTCATTATATTTACCAGCAAACACACGAGTAATTACGTACTCATTGACCCCCAGAAGTAAAGGAGCTCCCTTTGAGTTAATTATGTGTAATCTATATACAAATCTCTGCTCAGATTAGCATGCAATTGTTGTCCCAAACAAGACTGGTGTTCTCCCCGATGTAATCCTACCCGGTGTAATCATACCCGGTGTAATTATACCCGGTGTAATCATACCCGGTGTAATTATACCCGGTGTAATTATACCCGGTGTAATCATATATAAAAAAAATAATTAAAAATGTTGCTTAAGAACATATTAACTTACATTAACCTATTATACTTATAGTTAACAAACAGTAAGAAAATAAACAGGCGGCATACTGTTTATAATCATCGCAAACACTGGCCGCAACGGTTATCAAACAGGTGAAGCACCATACATTCATGACCTAAAATAAATCACAGCCGCATTTCATTCTTTTGGAAATAATAATAACCATTAAAACGTATAAGCTATTTTTGAACATGCGTGAATATTATTTTCTAGCAAAAGGTAAACAAAAACAAGTACATTACCATTCTAGGAAGCTAAGATCATCCAGTCTTGAGGCGTCGTCACACTGACCAAATATTAGTCAATCAGGAATACTGAAAAAATCTTTCAGTATTAATTTTTCTCATTTATTAATCGATTTAAAGTGTTTGATCTCCCACGTTAATTTTTACAGTGTGCGTCACAGTACGGTGTATTGCGTAAGTCACCACTACTTGTATCGCCACAGTGTGCGTCACAGTACGGTGTATTGCGTAAGCCACCACTACTTGTATCGCCACAGTGCGCATCACAGTACGGTGTATTGCGTAAGTCACCACTACTTGTATCGCCACAGTGTGCGTCACAGTACGGTGTATTGCGTAAGTCACCACTACTTGTATCGCCACAGTGTGCGTCACAGTACGGTGTATTGCGTAAGTCACCACTACTTGTATCGCCACAGTGTGCGTCACAGTACGGTGTATTGCGTAAGTCCCCACTACTTGTATCGCCACAGTGTGCGTCACAGTACGGTGTATTGCGTAGATCACCACTACTTGTATCGCCACAGTGTGCGTCACAGTACGGTGTATTGCGTAGATCACCACTACTTGTATCGCCACAGTGTGCGTCACAGTACGGTGTATTGCGTAGATCACCACTACTTGTATCGCACTCACTGTTGTTTGGTGTATTAAGAGTGACATGATACAAACGCTTTCTGGCCAGAAATACCAAGTTAATTCCTGACAACACTGATTCTTGTTATTACTGTCATTATAATATGTGTTACTTGTATTATTATTATTATCAAAAAGAAGCGCTAAACTTACAAGGGACATACAGCATGTTACCTGTATCACCATTGGTATCACTGCAATCCTGAACACTTACAATATCATCACTGGTATCACTGTAATCCTAGACACTTACAATATCATCACTGGTATCACTGTAATCCTGGACACTGTTACAATATCATCACTGGTATCACTGTAATCCTGGACACTGTTACAATATCATCACTGGTATCACTGTAATCCTGGACACTGTTACAATATCATCACTGGTATCACTGTAATCCTGGACACTGTTACAATATCATCACTGGTATCACTGTAATCCTGGACACTGTTACAATATCATCACTGGTATCACTGTAATCCTGGACACTGTTACAATATCATCACTGGTATCACTGTAATCCTGGACACTGTTACAATATCATCACTGGTATCACTGTAATCCTGGACACTGTTACAATATATCGACATTTAGGTGAGTACAAATAGGAAGTGCGTCTGTCTGGCGCTCAACAGACGGAGGATCAAGCCTCCATCACGTCTTGCTCTGAATGACCCACAAGAGTTTAGCGCTGAACATGAACTGGATGCGATAATTACTCTATATCACCACTGGTATCACTATAATCCGCAACGGCAGTTAACACTGCTAAAAACTACACTAATGTTGTGTCAACACTGGCTGACATCATCTCACCTTGACTTCAACACTGACACTAAACATTCACTCACATCTTCCTGGTGGGGCAGTAGTCACACCTGGGCTGACTACCTCCCTCAAACTACGTTGTTCCCACCCAACACGCTGTTAACAGTTGTAGAAAAATCACATCTGGAGACGAACAAGATGTATATATACACTGAGAGGTGTGTTTCTCTCAGTGTATATATGCTGAGAGTTTACTGTACTCCCCCTTTTTATAGGAATTAAATTATGCTTGTCAGGTGGTGAAAATGTTAAGTGTAACCTTAATGACCATAGTGTAGTCGATAGGTTTTAAACCTCAGTAACCAAACAACCTTGTACGCATGCATCTATTCTTCTTCTTCTTCTTCTTCTTCTTATTATTATTATTATTATTATTATTATTATTAATATTATTGCTACTTTTAACAATAAAATAATAATAATAATAATAATAATAATAATAATAATATTATTATTATTATTATTATTATAACAATTAATACTAACACTAACAAAAAATTACTAACACTAACAAAATATTATTAACACTAATAAAACATTACTAACAAAACATTACTAGCACTAACAATACATTACTAACACTAACAAAACATTACTAGCACTAACAATACATTACTAACACTAACAAAACATTACTAACTCGTACAAGACATTCTAATCACAAACGAAACATTACTAACACTAACATTACTAACAGAAACAGAACATTAATAACATTACTAACAATAACAAAACATTAATAACATTACTAACAGCAAGAAAGGCTGTGGACAGACATGAAGTGAGAGGTAAGAAATTAAGTGGCCTGACCACTTTGGATAGGTTTCAAGACTGTGGTTTTTGACACACACTGACGAGTGAGGGAGTCAACATTATTTGGAATGACCCGAAAAAAAAGAAGTCTATTGCTATACAAGACTAGAACAGAAACCCCCCATCAACACCCCCGAAAATAAAATAAAACAGTAACCTTGGAGGAACACGAAATGTCAGTTCATCTCGGGACATTACAATGTGCTGAGACCCAGTCCAAAGTTACCTTGCGGCAGCACAACTGAACTAGGATGAACCACTCCGGAATCTAAAGGGAGAACTTGAGAGTGAACCGGGTTAAAATATTCCGGAGCTTGAAGCAGACTCCTGGAATCACAAGATAAAGTAAAATCATCACTCGCTAGTCAGGTGAGAATCTTTAACGTCAGAGAGATGGTGCAAAACTCCAGTCTTAAAATGGAAGCAGTGCCAAACAAACTTCCACGGCGATTAAATTGAGGAACGCGTTAAATTAACGCGTTCTTTTGATAATAATAATAATGTTTTAAAACTTATTCCCTTGTCGTATTTGGAGATGCTGGAACAAACAGTAACGAAGACCTCATTAATATATATATATATATATATATATATATATATATATATATATATATATATATATATATATATATATATATATATATATATATATATAGATAGATAGATAGATAGATAGATAGATAGATACCAAGGCTCTTCTTGCCGAATAAGGCAAGCGAAAATTTGTGTATGCATTAATTTCCAAAAATCATTCTGAACCTAAGGAAATAATTTATATTTCGTTGTGTTTGTTTATTATTAAATTATTGTAAACTTATCTAAAATATATTTAGTTGGATTAGGCTAAATAAAATTGCGCTTGTTATAATAAGGTTTGGTAAGTTTTCTAAGGTTCTTTTGGTACAAAATTATTAATTTTTACATTAACATATATGAAAAAAATATATCTTTAAACGTATAAGTGAAAATTTTAGAAGGAACTGAATTTTAAATGAGTTCTTGCTAATTGACCAGTTTTGCTTATTCAGCACGAGGCGGGTAGTCAAACAGGAGGAGGTTGAAATTTATCCTTGAGCATTCATCTGCCACGAATGTCCTCGCGACATGAAACAAGTCTTGTGCGCTAGGCTCATGTTGTTTGTAGGGTCGATGGCTCAGATGGTAGGGCGACATGTACAATGTTTGGCCTCTTGATGCGGGTCAATGTTCGTGGGGTCGAATCCTTGCCTGCCACAGTTTGGAAAATGATTCAAAACCACTTGTTTCGTGGTTTCATATATATATATATATATATATATATATATATATATATATATATAAAAATATGAATAAATTAGTTTATATCAATTATCAAGGAACTATAGTTCCTTGATAATGGAGTAGTCACAAGCGCTTGGGAAATCTTCTATTTTTCGTAGTGGTTGTCTTGCATATTTTGATATCACCTGTTTACTGTGATCTTTTATATATATATATATATATATATATATATATATATATATATATATATATATATATATATATATATATATATATATATATATATATATATTGTGTCACGACCACAATTCGTTCAATAACTCTGGTCGCGACCCGATTTAGTCGTGACCCGAACCTAATTTTCCCATTGGATTGTATGTAAATACGATTAATCCGTTACAGATCCTTACGAACTGTATATAAATAGTGTTTTTTAAGATTTTAAAGCACAGAAATAGTTAATTACACCATAGAATGCACAGTGTAATAGTAAACTAAATGTAAAAACCTTGAATAACACTGAGAAAACTCTTTAAAGAGTTTTAAGAGACGTGTAATGGCTGAGAAGCGAACTCTGTTATTTATCGTCCGATTTCTTTAATTTTTTTTGTGTACGATAAGAAGCTTCTTTCCGTCATACATTGCCCAAGTTTCAATAAGACAGCCCAACAAACAACTGAGGAAAAAAATATTTACCAAAAGTCATATATGTCAAGCCCTAGCCGGATACTGGCACTGCGAGAAGCTGTTTGTGCACTACCTGCTGATAAAACATTGCTAATCCGAATTTATCATAGTCGTAATTACTGTAATTTATGAATAACTTTCGAGATAATCGACGAAAACGAGCGAGCACCAACAAAAAAAAAAAAATATCGAGAATATAAGTCACTCTGACTTTTTTGGGTTGTCCCAGGTTCTCTACACATATGCTGTTGTGTATGATAATCTGTGTAACTGTATTTGTGTATACATGAATAAACTTACTTAGTTTTATGGTGCATTACGAGTGTTGTATATCACAGTTAGCACTATACCACACTACGTTTTCTCTAATATAAGTACCCAGGAGGGGATAAAAGGATGGTACTAATTCATCCCTTATCCTCGAATTCACAGCTAATGAACGCAAGTCTGACCCAGACCGACTACAAGCCGAAGGTCTTTGTTAGGTGTACTAACAACAGGAAGTGGGGAAAATTGGCGCGTGCAAAAAACAAAAACAAAAAACTGGCGCGGAATGTGAAAATTGGCGGGGCTGTGTTTGTTCGTCACTTAATTATATGTTCGTGACCAGATGCAAAAATTTGACGAAGCTTTTGGCCGAGAACCGATTTGTTCGTGTTCGAAAGCATTCGTGACCAGAGGTCACGAATGCTTTCAAACACCAACAAATATATATATATATGTCGTGCCGATTAGGTAAAACTTGCGATTTTGGCTTAAATAGCAACGCTCTTCTTGCCATATAAGACAAGCGAAAATTTGTGTATGCAATAATTTTGCAAAAAATCATTCTGAACCTAACGAAAAAAAAATATTTCATTGTGTTTGTTTATTATTAAATTAATGTTAACGTATCTAAAATATATTTAGTTGGGTTAGGCTAAATTAAATTGCGCTTGTTGTAATAAGGTTAGGTAGGTTTTCAAATACACGAGGACGAATGGGGTTAAAATTCGATTCTCCTGAAACTAAAAAAGTTAGGGCAAAACTCTGGAAGGATCATAAAACTAGTGATAAGGAATTTAAAATGTGTTAGTCTCTGGACCAACACTGAGTCACCAGCAACTAGCGCCTCAACTCCATCCCCACAGCAGTAGGAGAGAACTGGGAAGGTAATGGAATCCTCCGTGGACAGACGTGACTTATGCTTCGTGTAGCTCATCTACAGGAGGGCGGGGGTCGCTAAGGAACAGATATATGCCCGCATTCTAGGTTATGCAGACTCATTGCCCTATGGATACACAAAATAGTAACACTTCCTGCACAGTATATTGTGTGAGGAGAGACCCCTCAAGAGGGTAAGCGACAATACGCAAGTGATCTTAAGAAACCTGACCATTGGATCGAACGTTAATACATGATATCCTACGCCCCTTCAGGTATTGGCCAGGACGCTGGTGCTTAAACATAATCCACAAAGTACATAATAGAACTAAAAACTTGAAGCCGCTCTTCGCTCTTCACCTGCCCGAGGTTCAGTAACTTCTGCATCAATAACTTCAACCAACATTTGACTCCCCGCATACGTGAAGCTATGAATAAAATATGCCAGCCTTGAAAACTGTGCCCGGAACACAGGGCAAAAGGACACTGGTTGTGTCATTAATCATAATGATAAATAATCACAGAACACACTACCCTGGGGAGGAAAGATATTTCTCGACTTTTATCCAATCCTTCCGACCCGCAATAACACCTATAAAATCTGCCATTCATCTTCGAAAGACAAAAATCACGAAGAGTACAGAGAATACCAGCCTCCAGGCAGAACCAAAATAAAATTATAAAGCCCGTCTTGTGATGATTTTAAGATTCGAAGGCTTTAAAGACTGAAGAATTCAACAGAACAAGAATGTTACCAGAGATTTAACTGCTTTGTGAGAAAGAGAATATATTCCATGTTTGATAAGCCTTTCTTTCCAGTATACTAGAGTAGAAAATATTAAAGAGGAGAAGTTCTATTCTTCATATGTGTGCATCAAAACAATTTCATGCTGTCACTGTAAAGAAATTATACTGACTTAGTCAGAAAAATTGTTATATGCGGAGGCCTGGTCATGGAGCGGGCCTCGGGGGCGTTGACCCCCGGAACAACTTCTAGATATTCTATCATCCGAATGTATCCTGTTATCAAGATGATGAACAATTCAGTTATCTAGACTGTTTTATGATTTGTTATTCACTTTTTTAGATGTATCTTCGTTCAGGTCGTGGCGCATGCTGTAACGCACACAGTTATTATGTGTGTTGTTGTGGAAGTGCAGGGACATGCCGCCTAATATTTTATTCAAAGAGATTTTAATGATACCAACGCAGAGCGTGCCGGTGGGCCCTGCAGACGAGCGACGTGTTGTACAAGGGTTCAATAAAACGTAGGTGTTTGGCCCGCCTCTTTCTACATGACTCGCCACTTGGAGACCATGGACCTACCTGGACTCTGCTAATCTCTGTGCGTATTGTGAATCGTTGCAGTATTTATACTGTGCGCCCTCGACTCTGGTGCTTAGAGTCAAACATATTATTTTTTTTTGACTAACGAGGTGTCTGACGATACATCAGTAAACTGTTTCTCGAGCGTTTTAAAGTTATGAGCTTTTAACGGATGCAAATAATTTAATCTTTTGAGTCAATATATTTATTGCTTTTAGTGGTGGGATGTGTTTACTCGGGTGGTTTAATACTGATTGCTTTAAAGCTTGTGTATATGTTGCCTGTCGTTGGTGCATTAATTTTTAGTGTACAGTTTGCTAAATGACTGCATACCCCATACTTTCTTCCTTACTTACCAGTGATTGTTGTTTGGCTAAAGACTACGGTGCCATGTAAGTCACCTGCAGACTTTACGATCAACTGTGAAGCTGTTCAGTAATCTTTTAGTGACTGATGCCACATAGTGGTAAGGATCAACACATCATCTGAGGAGCACTCTTGTTTTTAAACTATGTTGACAGTCACAAGGTAGCGGATGACAGTCCAGGTTTCTTCTCTCTCTCTCTCTCTCTCTCTCTCTCTCTCTCTCTCTCTCTCTCTCTGATTCTCTCTCTTCCCCAAGAAACGTGCTGGGCAGGTTATCACCTCTGGGACCCTCCAGCCCACTAATTACCCCCCAGGGAGCAGTACGATTTAATTAAGGTAAATGTCCTTTAAGTTATGTTCCCTCAACAGCCGTAGCAAGAGCGGATTGGCGACTAGAGACTAGGCAGCGAGCAATCACAAGATGGTGCACTGTGTAATTACGGTAATGACTCAAAGGAGGTTATGTCGACTCTTGAGTTCCGATCTTATTTTCTTTTCTCTTTAAGTTTGCCCTTTTAACATTATTTTCGTCTCTCTCTCTCTCTCCCTTTCTCTTTTACTCTCACTTTCACTGTCTCTCTCCTCTCTCTCTCTCTCTCTCTCTCTCTCTCTCTCTCTCTCTCTCTCTCTCTATCTATCTATCTATCTATCTATATCTCTCACTCTCTCTCTTTCTCTCTCTTTAAATTTAGAGATCCTACAGGATTTAGTCTCAAAATGTGTGAATTCTCTTTACGCAAAGACCTGTCACCCTGCCACAGCTCATTTCAAATTCTTCCTCTAGCAATCATTTATAAATGTGTTCACAATGTATAATTAAGACACAAATACGAAAGAAACAAGGTGAAGTTGGAGTCTTCTGTGGGCTAAATCTTTCAAATGATCATTTGGCTATATTTTACCTGTTTTTACAAGCTTGGATGAATTATATTTAATATAGTGATTTTCTTTAGAAGAATTCACACAGTGGGAGCTGATGATGATTGCTCCTCTTGTAGTTGTACAGTTTTCGTCTGACTGTCCATTGAAGTTGAACTAAGTTGAGGACAAATTTAGCAAAACAATTCTACAAGAACATTTGTCTTATGTGTAACAAGGCCATCTCTTCAATGTTGATTTTTTGCTGAAATGACACATTCAAGCAGGCAGAGTAGAGGTGAGGGAATAATTGCAAAGATCAACGTTGTGATGGTGTCATGCAATCAAAGCAAGTGAGAGCAGACTTGTGCCTCGTATAAGGTCTTGCAGCCTCTGCTGTTAAGCAGATACTAGAGTCTAAATGCATCTCAGGACAGTAAAATTATATTTGCTTTACTTGCTACCAAGCATAATAGACAACTTTCTTGATAAGTAAACGTTATATGGTTTAATCAGGGTCTTTGAAGAGAAGGTGATGTTGGTCATTGAATAAGACTTTTCATACCTCTGGATCAACATATTCCCTTGTGGTATGCCAGCACTGATTAAGTGGATCACGGATTGCTCTCATTAGGAACTACCCTAAGAGAGCGACACTGAAGGTAATCAGGAAGTATTGACTGGAGCCAGAAATTCCTAACGCCTCTAGTTTTGGCCAGACGTTCCAGGTGGCCCTTGGTCAAGGACTGGTAGGAATATTCATTTACCCGATGAAAACTCCACTGTTAAATCGTACCAGGGTGGGACTATACCCATCAACAATCAAAAGAAAAGTGCCAAGAAGCAAGGCTCTGACCCAAATAGATAAGTTCCACGTCTTCTTGCAAAAACTGTGAGAAAGTGGTCGTAGGTGACTATAAAAAAGAAAGAGGCATATCTCCTCAAATTCCATGTCATAAGAAAAATTGTATGACCAGGCAAGGTGGACTTAATGTTAAGTTAGGTTAGATAAGATTTATTAGGTAACAGGACATGTTTCCTGAGGCGGGCCTTAGTCATATGATGACCCGCCGCTGGAAATTTTGGTCATCTGACCAAAGCCTTCAGCTGGCTTACCGTTCCACCCCATTAAAAATTATAGTTATTATTACCATTTCATTGCTGCGTTTGTGTTTACCAGCAAGCATCGTGTTACTCACGTCCACAGACTTTCCCGAAGCTCAGGGTAAATGACCCACTTTGTGGAAGACAAACTATCTCTTTATTCAAAAACAACAGAGCCCAGCCTAGAATAAAAAAATGACAGCTGTCACTTCTGTAAATCACTGGTAAAACCCTTGTGACAATAATTTCCCAACAAGAGATATTCTTTAATTGTCGCTCGTTATTTTGTGACTGTCAATTTGGTCTTGCAGAGTGGCCTTTTTATCTCCCACCTCCTTCCTTCATCCCTTGCTTTCTAGCTGCAATCCCCTCTTCTTGTCGTTGTCTCTTGTCCCCTTCCTCGCTTCTCTATCTCCTGCTCTCGCCCCTCCGCTTCCTGCTATCTCTCTCCTACTTCCTTCTTTCTCCCCCTCTCCTGCCCCTCCCTGCTAGTCATGCTGCCATGGTTAAGCAACATTAGCTACATTATCTCTATAGCCGAGACTGATTGTTAGGCCTCACCTAGTTACTCTCCTGTCTCTTCCCTTGCCTCTCTCCCTCACTTCCTTTTCCCATTCTCTCTCTCTCGTTCTCTGTCTGTCTGTCTGTCTGTCTGTCTGTCTCTCTCTCTCTCTCTCTCTCTCTCTCGCTCAGAGAGAAGCTGAGGTCACTTTTCCTATATATCCCGGTAACACTGTTCTCGCTGCTGACTGAGGATGATTCCCTGCATAACTGTATATATATATATATATATATATATATATATATATATATATATATATATATATATATATATATATATATATATATATATATATATATATATATATATATTTATTTACATAAAATGTACAGGATTTCCAGTCTTCTTTTTGGCCTTCGTTTCCTTGCATTGATTATTGAACCTAGGATTGTCCTTACTTCTTGCCTTCGGCATTGTTGATCGTAAGAGTTCTTTGTTGATTCTTGCCCGTCGGTTCCCCTCAGTGAAGATGATTTGTAGATGTCGAAGTACAGTGAGAGACAGTATCAGCGGCAACGACAGTGGACGCAGTTCGAGATTCAAGTTCTCCCATTCGTGTTGAATAACCATCAATAGGTTAGGTTAGGTAAGATTTGTCAGGGGCAAGTGTTTCCTGACGCAGGGCTTAGTTATAGGATGACCCGCAGCTGGAGCTTTTAGCCAACTGACAGAGGCCTTCCGCTGGCTTACCGGTCTACCCCTATAAAAAAAAGATTATATAATTGTATCAACCATGAACATTTGTCAACACCGTATAAATCCTTTTCGCCTTGCATTCTATTGCGGTAATGTAGCAGGAGAGTGTAGAGGGCTGGGGAGAGAACCTTCTGGTTTATTATCCAAATCTTGTCTGAACAGAAGTAACTACAACAACGCAATACTTTTATCCTTGTCAGTATTTAACCTCGATATAAACTACAGTATCTTCTACGTGTCACTCTTCAACACTCCTTTGTGTTCCAGCATATCTGTACAACTGTGTGGTGTCCTATGTTGTTGTGCCTCGTGTATCCTCACCTGTGATGGTGCTGCAGTCAGCAGGCGTCAGCACCTCACCACTGTATCTTCACCTGTGATGGTGCTGCAGTCAGCAGGCGTCAGCACCTCACCACTGTATCTTCACCTGTGATGGTGCTGCAGTCAGCAGGCGTCAGCACCTCACCACTGTATCTTTACCTGTGATGGTGCTGCAGTCAGCAGGCGTCAGCACCTCACCACTGTATCTTCACCTGTGATGGTGCTGCAGTCAGCAGGCGTCAGCACCTCACCACTGTATCTTCACCTGTGATGGTGCTGCAGTCAGCAGGCGTCAGCACCTCACCACTGTATCTTCACCTGTGATGGTGCTGCAGTCAGCAGGCGTCAGCACCTCACCACTGTATCTTCACCTGTGATGGTGCTGCAGTCAGCAGGCGTCAGCACCTCACCACTGTATCTTTACCTGTGATGGTGCTGCAGTCAGCAGGCGTCAGCACCTCACCACTGTATCTTCACCTGTGATGGTGCTGCAGTCAGCAGGCGTCAGCACCTCACCACTGTATCTTTACCTGTGATGGTGCTGCAGACAGCAGGCGTCAGCACCTCACCACTGTATCTTCCCCTGTGATGGTGCTGCAGTCAGCAGGCGTCAGCACCTCACCACTGTATCTTCACCTGTGATGGTTCTGCAGTCAGCAGGCGTCAGCACCTCACCACTGTATCTTCACCTGTGATGGTGCTGCAGTCAGCAGGCGTCAGCACCTCACCACTGTATCTTTACCTGTGATGGTGCTGCAGTCAGCAGGCGTCAGCACCTCACCACTGTATCTTCACCTGTGATGGTGCTGCAGTCAGCAGGCGTCAGCACCTCACCACTGTATCTTTACCTGTGATGGTGCTGCAGACAGCAGGCGTCAGCACCTCACCACTGTATCTTCACCTGTGATGGTGCTGCAGACAGCAGGCGTCAGCACCTCACCACTGTATCTTCACCTGTGATGGTTCTGCAGTCAGCAGGCGTCAGCACCTCACCACTGTATCATC
Source organism: Cherax destructor (assembly GCA_009830355.1). Lineage (NCBI taxonomy): Eukaryota > Metazoa > Arthropoda > Malacostraca > Decapoda > Parastacidae > Cherax > Cherax destructor. The sequence goes on from WNWK01004686.1 coordinate 53,776, forward strand.
TCTGAGCAATTTCATGTTCGAATGTTTGCGAATGGCTGAATACAGCCAGGTAACCTGTCCTAGTTGATGTTGGGGTAGAGTACGGCGCTGAGGAGGAGGAAGAGGAGGAGGAGGAGGAGAAGAGGAGGAGGAGGAGAAGAGGAGGAGGATAAGAAGAAAGAAAAGGATATGGAGAATGAGAAGCAGCAGTCGTAGCAGTCTCTCCTCCAACACAGCATTTTTATTTTTAATTTCTCTCCTCACCTGGCCCTTACTTATTCCCTTTCCTGTTGCTGCTACTGTTGTTGTTTATGGTCAGCAAAACTGCAGCAGCAGCAACACCACCACCAACAACAGCAGCAGCAACAACAACAACAACAGTTGCAGCAACAAAAACAGCAGCAGCAACAACAACAACAACAGCTGCAGCAACAACAACAGCAGCAGCAGCAGAAACAACAACAACAGCAGCAGCAGCAACAACAACAACAGCTGCAACAACAACAACAACAGCTGCAACAACAACAACCGCTGCAACAACAACAACAGCTGCAGCAACAACAACAACAGCAGCAGCAACAACAACAACAGCAACAACAACAGCAGGAACAACACCAACAACAACAACTACAGCAACAACAAGAACAGCATCAACAACAGCAACAACAGCAACAACACCAGCAGCAGCAACGACAACAGCAACAACAACAGCAACAACAACAGCAACAACAACAGCAGATGCAGTAAACACAGAAGAAGTGAGAAATGAAATGAAGTGAATGTGTCTCATGCAATGGTAACGATCGCCTATTTGAAGAGGATGTGTGTAGAAAAGGTCACCTGTGTACCGTTCAGGACATTTATTAAATAATAAATGCCCTGAACTGTACACAAGTGTTCTTTTCCACGGTTTGTCGGTGTCTCTGCACCATTCACAACCTGAAGAAGGTGCGTTGGAGGAGCCAGAGAGTGACTGTGTTGTCGTACGTCTGGCTACGCATTAATGTGGTCACTGAGGTCACATAAAATATATAAAAACTGAAATAAAATATAGACCAGTCTTCCCAGTGTACATTTAAAAATTATTCATCTCTGAAGGTATGATGATGACCATTTTGGTCTCCATGGTGTTTGAGGCATCAACCATGACCATTTTTGGTCTCCATGGTGTTTGAGGCATCAACCATGACCATTTTTGGTCTCCATGGTGTTTGAGGCATCAACCATGACCATTTTTGGTCTCCATGGTGTTAGAGGTATCAGCCATGACCATCCTGGTCTCCGCGGTCATGAAGGTATTAACAATGACCGAGAGATGACCTAGTGATGGACGGGGTCGCGGGGGGCGTTGACCCCCGGAACACCCTGCAGGCAGACTCCAGGGAGACTGTGATCTTTCCTCTCGCTCAGTGCTGTTGATGTGCTCTTGCTCCAAGAAAATTAAACTATCTTTCCCTTCCTTGAATCAAATCTGATTACCTCTTATTCCCAAGGAGCTTTATGGCCCCCTACGAATTTAACGCTACCAAATAAGTAATAATGATGATGATGATGATGATGATGATGATGATGATGATGATGATGATGATGATGATGATGATGATGATGATGATGATGATGATGATGATAATAATAATAATAATAATATTATTATTTTTTCTCTTCTGCAGGTACGTTGTTGGCTCACCCAAGAAGAAAATATTGGGTCCTAGAAGGTAAGCGGGGTAGATTTACCTTCACCTGTTTGTATCTATACCAACTTTATCTTTTTCTAGCTATAGGAGCATTACCTATTCCTACCTGTAGGAGCATTACTTATTTCTAGCTACAGTAGCATTACCTATACCTACCTGTAGGAGCATTATCTCTTTGTAGGTATAGGATCAAGGCAACGATCGTGGTGCCATTGTTTCTTATAAGTATTTTTGCTGTTATAAGGAAACTTAAAGCTGGCAGATGCATCATACAGTCCCGGTGTTTCTCTCAGCATGGTGAGGCAGCATCGTCAACCAGTATGGAAAGAGAAACACACATGAGACAGCATAGGCTTGATAAAGGTCTACACGGGGTGAAACTTCGTATTCAACAGTCTACCACTTCGTCTATTCATATTTATTTGCAATCTTTCAGCTCCTCTCTCTGGGGAGATAAAAATGCAGTGTAATGCGATTTTTTTTATTGACTACGTTTCGCCCACACTGTGTGGGCGAATTATTATTATTATTATTATTATTATTATTATTATTATTATTATTATTATTATTATTATTATTATTATTATCATTATTATTATTATTATTATCACAACCAAGAGCTAAACCCGTATGTGTCTATTTTTCCTCTCCCTGTGCTCTACTGTCCTCACGGTCCTCTCTCTTGAAGATTCTAAGGATTCTTCTTCAGATTTCTTTTATGATCTTAAGTGGTTATGGTGTGTATTTTTCCCCTCCGCTTATCAAGCGACTGTATATCTGAGTTTTGGGAGTTGTTTCTTAGCGTGTCACAACCATATACTAGCTACGTTGGCGTAGCTAGTATATGCTGATATGTTGACTCACTGGATGGGTGCTGCTGCCCAATACTTTAGTTATGACAGTATAATAATAATAATAATAATAATAATAATAATAATAATAATAATAATAATAATAATAATAATAATAATAATATATTTATTTACTACAAGTACATGTACAAGGTATATAGGCCTAGCTGTCATCAATGACATACTACTATATAGAAAGCCCCTTGTTATGCAAAGCATTTCGGGCAAATTAAGTCCTTGTCCCAGGATGCGACCCACACCAGTCGACTAACTCCCGGGTACCCATTTTACTGCTGCCTAACTCATCCCCCAAGGCAAAACTAAAAAAAAATCCAGTTGGATATTTTCTGTTTAAAAAAAAGAAACGTACGTGAGTAAAGGACGCTGTACTTTCCCTGCACATAACAGTTGTCTAGTGTATTGTGTGGTCCTTGTTTTTTATGTCACTTTGATGTTAACCAGTGATGTGTATGTGATCTTCCAGTCAAAGTTTTGTCTATAGTCGCTTCCCGATCCATAGACAAGTAGATTAGTAAGACATATGGTTTAAAAAAAGGCACATGAAGGAACACTAGGGCATATTTATATGTGATCAAGATCCCATGACCGAATAGTTTTCTAGTAATTATGTCCTAGTGTTTGCTCGATGGTCTTTTAAAACTACTTTGTCGGTATCAGTCACCAAGGTTTACATCAAGACAGGCGAGACGTCTCATCAATAAAGATACCCAACGTTTTCTCAAGTGTGTTATTCATCTAGTTGTCGGTATTGTGTCATTAATATAATGAAAAATATCAGACACAGCAAGACCACGGAATATTGGTACAGAGAATATTTATAATTTGTTTTTCAGCCACTAGTTATGAGGTTTACTGCAGTGTGCTCCTCAGTTAGTGGGACCTGCCACCAGTGACTCACCTACAGTAACTTCTGGCAGTATAAAAGACTGCTTTCTGATGCCTCAGCTTCACAGTGATGGAAGCTATAGAGCTGAATACACAACAAGGCTGAGAAACTGACTACCTCAAGCTCTTTGTTCGAGGCTGAAGGACTGATCACCTCTAATCTACATCTTCACTTTTTCTATTGTCTCCTCTGTGTTTCGACTGAAGAAGCCTGCTCAGCAGGCGAAATGTTTCCTCGATAAAGATACCAAACTGTTGCACATGTATTTAACTTATTCTTTGATGCAATTCACAAACAGCAGTTGTCTTTGTACCAATCTCTTAGGGACTTCGCTTGTTAGATGGGATGTAGAGTCGATTGATGGGGAGAAGAGAGGGGAAAAAAGAGTCCATGAAGATGTACAGTGAGGTGGGGAGTGATGTTATGTTTTATATGGAGTAAAGGGACGGAAAGACATGAGAGGGAGGACAAAAGAGTATCCTATTGTTGTTGACCAAGCCAGGTTTGTGGGAGAGTTCCTATGTTCTCCCTCGGGGTTGCTTGTCCTCACCATCACCAGGGAAAAGATGACCTCTCCTCCCCTCTCTCTTTCTCTCTCACTTTTCCCTCCATCCATATTGCCAAATAATCTCTGATCTAACATCTCTAGTGGCAGATTCTTGTGTTAACAACGGTGTGTCCTTGTGTGTAAATCCTGCTGTACGCAAATGATCCTGTTAGATAGAACTGTTCTCACTGTATCTGATGCTCACATTTTTTGAGGCAAATATTTCCGAGGGTGAGCAAGGGCATTCAGGGGAGCGAAGAAATAGGCAGGCCATCAATACTGATATTTTCCCTTAACTCAGGTCTAATCCAGGGAGAGAGAGAGAGAGAGAGAGAGAGAGAGAGAGAGAGAGAGAGAGAGAGAGAGAGAGAGAGAGAGAGAGAGAGAGAGAGAGAGAAAGAGAGAGAGAGAGAGGGAGGGAGGGAGGGAATGGAACTTCCTATCTCCGCCCTGCTTCCCCAACGGAAACTCATGTAAACAGTTTATAAAAAAAAACTCCTCCTGCCCTCCTGAATGCTCTAATTTCTAATGAAAAAAAAAAAAGTGTCTGTCTCTGGTTTAGCCTTCCTTACCTATCACTAGAATAATTCTTTTATTTATTTTTTTTCGTTTTGCCTGCACTTTATTACAGTATTTTCCGGCATATAAGGCGCAAGAGAGACGGCTGCTTGCTGGCACGATGCTTGTAACGTAACGTTGGTAAACAACTGCTAAGCGTAACCCGAAGCCTGTCCTTGACCCTGACCTTGAGCATATAAGGCGCAGGCTGAGTTTCCAAGACTTTTGTTGGGGAAAAAAAAGCTCGCCTTATATGCCGGAAAATACGGTATTTAGAATTCTCTTTATCATAACCTCTAGCACCTTGTGCAGCTCCTGCCGTTTCTAGCCATTCTGAACTGCGTCCATGGTTTTTATCTGCTGTGCATTTTTCAGTTACCACTCCCCTTTGCTAGCCATATTTACTTCTGTCGTCTGATTCTCATTCACTTTCTTTAGTTCATTGCCCCATTTCTCCTTCATATAACGTATCTCTTGCATTTATAATATAGTTCTTTCGTCATCCATTTATTTCTCTCATTTGCTTCGTCTCTACATTTTTAATATACATTTTATGTCTCTTTGCATTTTCTGTCTTTTTTGCCTCCTTTATCCTTCCCTCCTTTATTCTTTGTTCCAGTTCTCTAGTTATTCCAATCCTGGTATCTAAAGCCTACCCCCAAATGGTGTCATTCGTTGACCCAGTAATCTCGTTAATCTTTAGTAACTGACCCCTTGTCCTCTTCCTCTCAGCTCTCCCCTTCCCTCTTATCTCTCCCTCTGCTCTCCCCTTTCCTCCTCCCTCTCTTTTCCTCTGCTCCCCCCTTCCCTCTTCTCTTTCTCTCTCTCTTCTCCTCTATTTCCTACTCCAGTAAACGTCGCTCTATTTAATGGTGGGGCTTCCAAAATTTGTGTGTGTATGTGTACTCACCTAGTAGTGGTTGCAGGGGTCAAGTCACAGCTCCTGGCCCCGCCTCTTCACTGGTCTCTACTAAGTCACTCTTCCTGCTCCATGCGTGCGCGCGCCTTTACTCACCTAATTTTGTTTGCAAGTGTCGATTCTCAGCTCCTGGTCGCGCTTCTTAACTATCCACGGCTGCGCTCACTCCCTCTTGGCTTTGTGTGCTGTATCATACCCATTCCTTAAGCTGTGTGTCGGCGTGAACATGCCTTAGAGCATTCACTGAAGCATCAGTTCAACCAGCGTGCCTTGGTTTCGCGTCTACTTGAAACGTGAATAATGAATTTCCTTCCCAAATGAAAAAATCTTGAATGTGTTCGTGGGCGTGGCTTCACATGCTACTGAACACTGTCAGCGTGGCTTCACATGCTACTGAACACTGTCAGCGTTGGTTCACATGCTACTGAACACTGTCAGCGTGGCTTCACATGCTACTGAACACTGTCAGCGTGGCTTCACATGCTACTGAACACTGTCAGCGTGGCTTCACATGCTACTGAACACTGTCGGCGTGGCTTCACATGCTACTGAACACTGTCAGCGTGGCTTCACATGCTACTGAACACTGTCGGTGTGGCTTCACATGCTACTGAACACTGTCAGCGTGGCTTCACATGCTACTGAACACTGTCAGCGTGGCTTCACATGCTACTGAACACTGTCAGCGTGGCTTCACATGCTACTGAACACTGTCAGCGTGGCTTCACATGCTACTGAACACTGTCAGCGTGGCTTCACATGCTACTGAACACTGTCAGCGTGGCTTCACATGCTACTGAACACTTTCAGCGTGGCTTCACATGCTACTGAACACTGTCAGCGTGGCTTCACATGCTACTGAACACTGTCGGCGTGGCTTCACATGCTACTGAACACTGTCAGCGTGGCTTCACATGCTACTGAACACTGTCAGCGTGGCTTCACATGCTACTGAACACTGTCGGCGTGGCTTCACATGCTACTGAACACTGTCAGCGTGGCTTCACATGCTACTGAACACTGTCAGCGTGGCTTCACATGCTACTGAACACTGTCGGTGTGGCTTCACATGCTACTGAACACTGTCAGCGTGGCTTCACATGCTACTGAACACTGTCAGCGTGGCTTCACATGCTACTGAACACTGTCAGCGTGGCTTCACATGCTACTGAACACTGTCAGCGTGGCTTTACATCATGCTACTGAACACTGTCGGCGTGGCTTCACATGCTACTGAACACTGTCAGCGTGGCTTCACATGCTACTGAACACTGTCAGCGTGGCTTCACATGCTACTGAACACTGTCAGCGTGGCTTCACATGCTACTGAACACTGTCAGCGTGGCTCACATGCTACTGAACACTGTCAGCGTGGCTTTACATCATGCTACTGAACACTGTCGGCGTGGCTTCACATGCTACTGAACACTGTCAGCGTGGCTTCACATGCTACTGAACACTGTCAGCGTGGCTTCACATGCTACTGAACACTGTCAGCGTGGCTTCACATGCTACTGAACACTGTCGGCGTGGCTTCACATGCTACTGAACACTGTCAGTGTGGCTTCACATGCTACTGAACACTGTCGGTGTGGCTTCACATGCTACTGAACACTGTCAGCGTGGCTTCACATGCTACTGAACACTGTCAGCGTGGCTTCACATGCTACTGAACACTGTCAGCGTGGCTTCACATGCTACTGAACACTGTCAGCGTGGCCTCACATGCTACTGAACACTGTCAGCGTGGCTTTACATCATGCTACTGAACACTGTCGGCGTGGCTTCACATGCTACTGAACACTGTCAGCGTGGCTTCACATGCTACTGAACACTGTCAGCGTGGCTTCACATGCTACTGAACACTGTCAGCGTGGCTTCACATGCTACTGAACACTGTCGGCGTGGCTTCACATGCTACTGAACACTGTCTACGTGGCTTCACATGCTACTGAACACTGTCAGCGTGGCTTCACATGCTACTGAACACTGTCAGCGTGGCTTCACATGCTACTGAACACTGTCGGCGTGGCTTCACATGCTACTGAACACTGTCAGCGTGGCTTCACATGCTACTGAACACTGTCAGCGTGGCTTCACATGCTACTGAACACTGTCAGCGTGGCTTCACATGCTACTGAACACTGTCAGCGTGGCTTCACATGCTACTGAACACTGTCAGCGTGGCTTCACATGCTACTGAACACTGTCAGCGTGGCTTCACATGCTACTGAACACTGTCGGCGTGGCTTCACATGCTACTGAACACTGTCAGCGTGGCTTCACATGCTACTGAACACTGTCAGCGTGGCTTCACATGCTACTGAACACTGTCAGCGTGGCTTCACATGCTACTGAACACTGTCGGCGTGGCTTCACATGCTACTGAACACTGTCAGCGTGGCTTCACATGCTACTGAACACTGTCGGCGTGGCTTCACATGCTACTGAACACTGTCAGCGTGGCTTCACATGCTACTGAACACTGTCGGCGTGGCTTCACATGCTACTGAACACTGTCAACACTCGCACGCCTGACGCATCAACCTCTTTATTTGGACCTGCTGCCAGTGATTCAAGTTTACGTTTTTTATATATTTTTTTTTTGCCATCGTGCTTGAATCAAATAGGTTTGTGATAAAGATGAAATTTAATATTGTTGGATATTAAAGAAAGAGCATTAGTCTCTCTCTCTCTCTTTCTCTGTCAGTCTGTCTGTCTCTCTCTCTCTCTCTCTCTCTCTCTCTCTCTCTCTCTAACTATCTATCTGTCTGTCAATCTCTGTATATATCTCTCCCACTCTCTCTTGCTCTCATTTATTTCCATCCCTCTCACCTGCTTTCCCTACCAAACATCGCTCACACAGCAGTTGTGAGCACTGTGTACTGGCAGTGTCAGAGCAACAGGGAGGAAACACTGTCCCACACAACCACTGAACCTCACCAAAGAGACGGACCAGGAGAAACACACAACTTCCTCGGATGCTGCGAGAGCGAAGAGGAACAGACTGCTGGAAATGCCACGCAGAAGGGACGAGGAAGCCGAAATGGAAGTAAATTCAGCGAACCCACTGAGGCTAAAGAAAAAACTTATTTGTTCAGTTTTAGGCTAATGGTTGGCGTTATCTTGATGAATAAGTGTAAGGAAATCCCAGACTGTTGCATGAGTAGGTGTGAGAGTACGTAACTCACCGAGAACTCCAAGGTTATAATTATAACCATTAATTTTTAAAAGGGTGGACCGGTAAACCAGCTGAAGGCCTCTGTCAGATGACCAAAAGCTCCAGCTGCGGGTCATCATCTGACTAAGACCCGCGTCAGGAAACACTTGTCCTGTTTCCTGACAAGACTTATCTAACCTAACCAGAACGAGCAACGCTCGTCCGTAGTTTGTATAGAGGCGGGACCAGGAGCTGACTCTCCACGTTCAGTGTGTAGAGTTAGGTGAGCACAGAGCAGTATCAGCCTTCACCTGGGCCAGGTTCATGTCTGTAACGAGCAGTTAGCTGCTCCTATATACAATAAATTATGTACAGTGAAAATAACTTATCTAACGCTAAAGTTACAATTTTTTTATATTAGTTACTTACAACCCTCACACAGTCCCCTACGCAGCGTCTAGTCAGTCCCTCCCTCCCTTCCTCCATCACTCCCTCCTTCCCTCCCTTCCTCTCTCCCTCCCTCCCAGTTTTCAACACTACGCACAGTTAATCCCTCTCCTCTCTCTCTCTCTCTCTATCTATCTTTCTACCTATCTCTCTCTCTCTCTCACACACACAGATTCCAAAGAATTCAAAATAATCAAACGTCGCCGTTATGGACTCGACACCTGCACCTGCCGCTGTGACTCGACACCTGCAACAATAAATAGGTGAATACACACACGCGCGCACTCGCATACACACATACACACACACACATATGGGCGACTGGCAAAGCTAAGATTAGCGTTCCGTAACCTTAACAAGGAATCGTTCAAGACACTGTACACCGTGTACGTCAGGCCCATACTAGAGTATGCAGCACCAGTCTGGAACCCACACCTGGTCAAGCACGTCATGAAATTAGAGAAAGTGCAAAGGTTTGCGACAAGGTTAGTTCCACAACTCAGGGGACTGTCCTATGAAGAAAGGTTGAGGGAAATAGGACTAACAACACTGGAGGACAGAAGGGTTAGAGGAGACATGATAACGACATACAAAATACTGCGGGGAATTGACAAGGTAGATAGTGACAGGATGTTCCAGAGAGGGAACACAGAAACAAGAGGGCATAATTGGAAGCTGAAGACTCAGATGAGTCAAAGGGATGTTAGGAAGCATTTCTTCAGCCACAGAGTAGTCAGGAAGTGGAATAGTCTAGCAAACGATATAATGGAGGCAGGAACCATACATAGTTTTAAGACAAGGTATGATAAAGCTCATGGAGCAGGTAGAGAAGAGACCCAGTAGCGGACAGTGAAGAGGCAGGGCCAGGAGCTGAGTCTCGACCCCTGCAACCACGATTAGGTGAGTACACACACACACAGTTAACCAAGAAAGAGAGGCGTGGGTAGATTGCATTTTCTTGGACTGTAAGAAGGCGTTTGACACAGTTCCACACAAGAGATTAGTGCAAAAGCTGGAGGACCAGGCAGAGATAACAGGGAAGGCACTACAGTGGATCAGGGAATACCTGTCAGGAAGACAACAGCGAGTCATGATACGTGGCAAGGTGTCAGAGTGGGCGCCTGTAACGAGCGGGGTTCCACAGGTGTAGACAGCCATGCTGTCTGCCAGCTGAGTTCATATTTCGCACCATGCTTGTGCTGCCACCTATAGGCCTATACCCACTTCAGTCAGCCCCACCTTGTCTCTCCCTCACTCACGCAGCTTGCTTGACTCAGTCAACAAGGCCTCACTCCCTCTCTCTCTCGCGAACATGGCGCACCCAGGCCCATGGGTCACAACGCACAGCCTGTGTACCCCACACTTTATTCCTAATAAAGTAAGAAGCCTCCGAAGCCTTATCATTGCATTCCCACTACCAAGAGAAGCACAAATAACCAATTAATATAAATGGTGGCAGCGGTGCCTCACAGTGGTTGTGTTGCCCGGGAGGGAAGGAAGAGGAATGAAGTCATCTTCACTTCATCACTCTACACAAGAAACATCCGTCTCTCAACGAGTTATCCTGATGTCGTGTCTGCAAATCTCAGCATCCAGACACAGATACATGCAGGATCCAGGCCGAAATTTGCCTAATTTCTCTGAGTAATGGCGTCACTGACTTCACGCCACAGCATCCCACGCTGTTTCTCAGTCACGTGCTCAGCCTTACCAGCATGTTCTGCTGTTGTTGTTCAGCTCATCACTTCTATTTCAGCAAATCAGAGGTGAGTATGTGGTGATTTTCGTGTGTTGTGAGGAGAGTAGGGAACTGCCGGGTTCCTCACCTCTCACCCAGGCATTCACGCCGCCACACACTCACACCACTATGCTCTCACTCCCTCTCTGCTGTGAATTTCCTTGTGAATTCTTGCCAAAACTGTGTATCCGAGTGTCCGAGGCCACTCGAAGCCACGTGGGATGATCACAAAGCCACGTGGGGTGTGAGCAAGCCAGACCTCCCAAGCCACATGCTGGGGTCTGCTGCCGCATCAACCCATGACGTCACTGAGCTGCTGACGTCACGATGCTGCCTGACTCCACTGCTGCCCGACTTCAGGACATCACCTTCGCGACGTCACCCACGACGTCTGCCTGACGTCAGTCGCGATGTCACCCCATGATATCCATCACGACGTCACTTCGCGACGTCTGCTGACGTCACTTGCGATGTCAGTCCTTGACATCCATCACGACATCACTCCAGGAGGTTACCTCGCGACGTCACCTGCGACGTTTGCCTGACGTCACTCGCGATGTCACCCCATGACATCACTTTATGACGTCATGCCTGACATCATCACATGATGTCCCAAGTGCTGTAGTTTCACAGTGAGCATTTTATTTGCATTATTGTCGAGAAGTTTGAGAGAAGATATATGTCGAGTGTTAATTAATTCCTCTCAGTCAGTGTTCTCACATGTTCTGTATTGCTTAGTGTCGATTTTTATACAGAAAAGCATCATTTGCTTGTAAGCCATGTTGTACCGCATGTGAAGTATGTGTGCCGTTTTCTCGTGTGTCCTATGTAGCACCTGTGTGTTACTTTGTCATCTGGTGTGACCCCGCGTGCTTGACAGCTGACATTTGTCAAGTCCAGGCATCAGTTACGAGCGTCCGCGCCCCTTGTACAGAAAGCTCTTATTGTTCACCGCTCGTAGATGCCTCTGCTGAATCGTACCCGTGACGATTCTCCTATCGAGACCCGTTCCACTTCACCTCCTAGACCGTCAGTCCAGTTATTTGTAGATGACCAGTCTGGGGACGCTTAGACCACCCTCTGCTGTAACTTCAACTGTCGAGAGATGACACTCGTCAAGCCGCAGTTAAGACTGTCGGCAGGCGATTGTCAGCCTGGTGTCACAGCTTCAGTGAGCAACCTGCACAAAGTTGATGTCACTTTGACTGCTAGCCCACTCACTGCAGTAAGGTGTATGCTGTTATGACCTCCAGATGTTTCGTCGAGTCGTCCCTGTCATGACTCACTCCACACTCGCCAACAGCGACAGTACCAGTCGAGGAATGTCCTCCTGAGTCGCTTGCCAGCAGTAGTCCTATCCTGTTGCGACTACTGACGACGCCTCACTTGAGGGCACCAGCAGGTTGTGCCCCAGGTTGAGTGAACCCTGCAGCGACTACTACGATGACTGCTTCACCATCCCAGAGGAGACCGTACCCTGTTACGTCACAGCTCAGCCGCAGCTATGTCTCCTGTGTTGCAGTATGCGTCCAGACGCAGGAAGGCGTGCAGTGCTGCATCGACGCTCACTGCCTTAGACCATGAAGCACACCTTTTTTTCTTCCCTACCTGGAGGAAGTTTTTTTTCCATGTCCATATGTTTATGTATATGTATTTTTCTTTCGCGTTCTGTGACCTGTTCTTGCGAGAGAGAGACCGAGTTTTTTTTTTTACTGCCAGCCATGGTCAGGGTCGACCATGGGTAGGTGGCCGAGCGGATGTAGACAGCCATGCTGTCTGCCAGCTGAGTTCATATTTCGTGCCATGCTTGTGCTGCCACCTATAGGCCTATACCCACTTCAGTCAGCCCCACCTTGTCTCTCCCTCACTCATGCAGCTGCCTTGACTAAGTCAACAAGGCCTCACTCCCTCTCTCTCTCGCGGACATGGCCCATCCCACCCCGGCCATGGGTCACAACGCACAGCCTGTGTACCCCACACTTTATTCCTAATAGAGTAAGCAGCCTCCGAAACCTTATCATTGATTCCCACTACCAAGAGACGCACAAATAACTAATTGATATACAGGTCAGTCCTAGGACCTGTGCTGTTTGTGGTGTTTGTGAACGACATGACGGAAGGAATAGACTCCAAAGTGTCCCTGTTTGCAGATGATGTGAAGTTGATGAGAAGAATTCAATCGGACGAGAACCAGGAAGAACTACAAAGGGATCTGGACAGGCTGCAGGCCTGGTCCAGCAACTGGCTTCTGGAGTTCAACCACACCAAGTACAAAGTCATGAAGATTGGAGAAGGGAAAGGAGACCGCAGACGAAGTACAGTCTAGGGGGCCAGAGACTACAAACCTCACCCAAGGAAAAGGATCTTGGGGTGAGTATAACACCAGGCACATCTCCTGAGGCATACATCAACCAAATAACTGCTGCAGCATACGGACTCCTAGCAAACCGAAGAACAGTATTCCGACATCTTAATAAGGAATCGTTCAGGACCCTGTACACTGTGTACGTTAGGCCCATATAGGAGTATGCAGCACCAGTTCGGAACCCACACCTAGCCAAGCAAGTAAGGAAACTAGAGAAAGTGCAAAGGTTTACAACAAGACTAGTCCCGGAAGAGGCTAAGGGAAATCGACCTGACGACGCTGGAAGACAGGAGAGATAAAGGTGTTATGATAACGACATAAGAAATACTGAGAGGAATTAACAAGGTGGACAGAGACAGGATGTTCCAGAGATGGGACACAGCAACAAGAGGTCACAGTTGGAAGTTGAAGACTCAGATGAATCACAAAGATGTTAGGAAGTATTTCTTCAGTCACAGAGCTGTCAGGAAGTGGAATAGTCAGGAAAGTGATGTAGTGGAGGCAGGATCCATATATAGCTTCAAGAAGAGGTATGATAAAGCTCATGGAGCAGGAAGAGTGACCGAGTAGCGACCAGTGAAGAGGCGGGGCCAGGAGCTGTGAATCGACCCCTACTACAAAAACTAGGTGAGTACAACTATGTGAGTACACAGAGTATAGGCTAGGTGTCCAAAGACTGCAAACCTCACTCGAGGAAAATTATCTTTTGGTGAGTATAACACCGAGCACATCTCCGAGGCGCACATCAACCAGATAACTGCATATGGGCGCCTGGCAAACCTGAGAATAGTGTTCTGATACCTCAGTAAGGAATCGTTCAAGAATCTATACGTCAAGCCCTTAGTGGAGTATGCAGCCCCAGTTTGGAATCCACACCTGGTCAAGCACGTCAAGGCATTAGAGAAAGTGCAAAGGTTTGCAACAAGACTAGTTCCAGAGCTAAGGGAAATGTCCTACGAAGAAAGGTTAAGGGAAATCGCCCTGACGACTCTGGAGGACATAGGACTGTTAGGGGAGACATGATAACGACATACAAAATACTGCGAGAAATTGACTAGGTGGATAGAGACAGGATGTTCCAGAGATGGGACACAGAAACAAGGGGTCACAATTAGAAATTGAAGACTCAGATGAGTCAAAGGGATGTTACGAAGTATTTCTTCAGTCACAGAAATGTCAGGAAGTGGAATAGTCTGGAAAGTGACGTAGTGGAGGTAGGAACCATACATAGTTTTAAGACAAGGTTTAGTAAAGCTCATGGAGCAGAGAGAGAGAGAGGACCTAGTAGCGATCAGTGAAGAGGCGGGTCCAGGAGCTATGAATCGACCCCTACAACCACAATTAGACGAGTACACACGCAGAGCATCCAGTTATCTCCCACAGACAAAGTCTCGACCAGCTTCTTGCTTATCCTCCCTTCCCACAGCCTCTCAGTCACTCTCATAATTGCTGAACCTTTAATTTGACGATAACCTCATTGCCCTACTGAAGTCTCCCAGCTGAGGTTGACACATTTCCTCTGTGTATGATCCCCGTCGTGGGTGATGGTTTATAACAGGAAAACATAGCAAGCTTTTGTTCTCAATGTGTATCTAATATGTAAGAGTAGGGTAGCAGCACACTGCGGACGTTTCCAATTTTGATGAAAGATGAAAGACGAAGTGCGTACACAGTGTTCCCTACAAGCATGTGTACCACCACTCACCTTACAACTTTCATCAACACAGCCCCCTCCTACAAAATAGCATCCACACAGCCCCCCACAAGGTTCACCCAAAAACAAACAACCAATAAAGAGCCCCACCACACAGCAGGTCTTCCCACACACAGTCACACAACAGTGTTTTCCACACACACACACAGACACACAGCAGATCTTCCCTCACACACGCAGACACACAGCAGATCTTCCCTCACACACACAGTCACACAGCAGATCTTCCCTCACACACACAGTCACACAGCAGATCTTCCCTCACACACACAGTCACACAGCAGATCTTCCCTCACACACACAGTCACACAGCAGATCTTCCCTCACACACACAGTCACACAGCAGATTTTCCCTCACACATGCAGTCACACAGCAGATCTTCCCTCACACATACAGACACACAGCAGATCTTCCCTCACACATACAGACACACAGCAGATCTTCCCTCACACATGCAGTCACACAGCAGATCTTCCCTCACACATGCAGTCACACAGCAGATCTTCCCTCACACATACAGACACACAGCAGATCTTCCTCCACATCAGCATACAGATCTTCCACACAGCACACAGCAGATCTTCCCTCACACATACAGACACACAGCAGATCTTCCCTCACACATGCAGTCACACAGCAGATCTTCCCTCACACATACAGACACACAGCAGATCTTCCCTCACACATGCAGTCACACAGCAGATCTTCCCTCACACAGCACACAGCAGATCTTCCTACACAACAGACACAGCAGATCTTCCCTCACACACACAGTCACACAGTAGATCTTCCCTCACACATACAGACACACAGCAGATCTTCCCTCACACATACAGACACACAGCAGATCTTCCCTCACACATGCAGTCACACAGCAGATCTTCCCTCACACATTCAGACACACAGCAGATCTTCCCTCACACATACAGACACACAGCAGATCTTCCCTCACGCACACAGACACACAGCAGATCTTCCCTCACACATGCAGTCACACAGCAGATCTTCCCTCACACACACAGTCACACAACAGATCTTCCCTCACACATGCAGTCACACAGCAGATCTTCCCTCACACACACAGTCACACAACAGATCTTTCCTCACACACACAGTCACACAACAGATCTTCCCTCACACACACAGACACACAGCAGATCTTCCCTCACACACACAGTCACACAACAGATCTTCCCTCACACACACAGTCACACAGCAGATCTTCCCTCAAACACACAGTCACACAACAGATCTTCCCTCACACACACAGACACACAGCAGATCTTCCCTCACACATGCAGTCACACAACAGATCTTCCCTCACATACAGACACACAGCAGATCTTCCGTCACACACACAGATACACATCAGATCTTCCCTCACACATGCAGTCACACAACAGATCTTCCCTCAGACACACAGCAGATCTTCCCTCACACATGCAGACACACAGCAGATCTTCCCTCAAACACACAGACACAGCAGATCTTCCCTCACACACACAGACACACAGCAGATCTTCCCTCACACACACAGACACACAGCAGGTTTTCCTTCACACAGACATACAGAACGCCTTTATTAAATATTTCGGTCCATACTTGCATGAGGCTGTTAACACAGGGCCCAGGAAGCATTAGCGCCTGTCTCCCCACATCTCGCTTCTCTTGACGTGTCCACTCTCTACTGTGAATTAAATGCCCGGGGTGAAGGGGAGGGAGGGAGGGTGTAATGGAATGGAATGTGGGACGGGAAAGAGGACAGGTAGGAGGGATGGAAAGAAGTAGGGAAGGATAGAGAAATGAGAACAAAACTAGGTAGAGGAGGAAGAAAAGAGTAGAGGAAAGGAGAGAAGGTGGACAGGGAAAAAGAAAATCGTAAATGAAAAAGAATTCGACATAGTGGATAAGGAGAGGAGTGGGGAAGGAGAGAGAGAGAGAGAGAGAGAGAGAGAGAGAGAGAGAGAGAGAGAGAGAGAGAGAGAGAGAGAGAGAGAGAGAGAGAGAGAGAGAGAGATTCTCGGGTTACCAGCACTGAAGTTTTGAAGGCGATCAGATGAGGTATTCACAAATGATCACATATAAAGCTCTATTTCAAAGTTCCCATTTTTTCATTAAAACCTGCAAATGGACATCTATATAGTCCAAAATAAATGCCAACCTTTCTTTAAGTAAGTTACACTAACATGAAAGGTTTGAAGCCGATCAAGAGAGACATTCTGCATGCAAGGAAACCAATTGCTTAGTTTAATTAGTAACACTTCCTTTGATCAAAGTTTGAAGCTTATCAGAACAGACATTCTTATGTTGACAAGTAGAATCCAACAATTTCTGGTTTATTAACTGTTAGTAATTTGGTTAATTACATCTACATAACATCAACCAGGAGGGTACCAGCCTCTCCCCAATGTTAATTGACTATTGGACATTAACGTCGTCCAGAAGATACATACTCAAGTTACTTCACAGGAAATATCCCACTCCATTTTATAAATAAAATTGTTAAATTGACACCTACACACTCCAACAGCAGTACTAACCTTCCTCTAAGAAGGTTACCTCGGTGTTGAAAGTTTTGAAGCCTATCAGAGGGAAGCTTTCTCCATTTATCATAGGGAAACTAAAATCAGGAGTGGACTATGTAATATTGACCAGTGGACACCTGCTGATGCCAGTATTTGCAAAGGTTCTTTCCCATAGTTACAGTACGTCAACGTTGAAAAATTGAACCCAGTCGGATAAGATATTCTCGAGTTATAAACGAAAACCTCAGAGAAAGAAAAACAAATTATGTGAACCACTTGAAGGTTCTCTCTTAGATTTCTGTGAACCACTTGAGGGTTCTCTCTTAGATTTCTGTGAACCACTTGAGGGTTCTCTCTTAGATTTCTGTGAACCACTTGAGGGTTCTCTCTTAGATTTCTGTGAACCACTTGAGGGTTCTCTCTTAGATTTAAATAACATTACAACTTATCAATAGTTTTAATCACAATTACTTTTTTTTAAATGTTTTTTATTGTGTTAACTGAGAAATGTTACAAATAAAAGAAGAAACGCTTTAAAATTAACCTATACGAAATGTGTTGTAAGGTAACCACAAGTGCAACAGTGAGATGACGTCACTGCTAAGTTCTCCTCTCAAGTTCTGTATAATCAACACCTCAAGGGAGGTTCCTTGATGTTGGAGAGGGGCTCTTGATCTAGGGAACTGGATATGTGCTTCAGTTCCCTGAATTAAGCCTGAATGCCTTCCATCCCCGCCCCCCACAGGTGGTATATAATCCCTACGAGTTTAGTGCTCACCCATGATAATAATAATAATAATAATAATAATAATAATAATAATAATAATAATCAGTATATACAAAGATTCTAATACTCTAAGAGCGAGAGAATTAAAAAAAAAAATTCTCATGAATTTTATTTGTGACTATTTTTAGCTGGCAAGACAGCTATTAAATGAATGATGGTTAACGTTTCTTTTTTTGTTCATTAACTCTACCCTGTGGGAGACGATCCCTGTAGTTAAAAATAATACTGGAACATTTATCACTAGGAATAACAATTGAGAGTGATAGAAGCGCAAGACAACTGTTAAAAAAATTAAGTAATTAGCCAATTAAGGAAGAGGGGTATACCTGGAGGGGTATACCTGGAAGGGTATACCTGGAGGGGTATCCCTGGAAGGTGTTCAGGGGTCAACGCCCCCGCGGCCCGGTCCACGACCGGGCATAACCTGATTTCCATAAATTTTACAGATTGTGTTTAATTTTGAACGATATATTTAGGGTGAGCAGATACATACGTAATGCTTTTAGAGAGACAGGAAGGTGCGCTTCTTTTTTTATCTGTTCTGAGGTGATGATAAATGAAAATAACTGAATGAATTTGAAAATTTTAAACTGAGAGATGTATGAAATTATGCCATCAATTATGCTGTCCAAAAATGACAAGTTTCTCTTTTGTGTCCATCCTAAAATTAATTATGGTGACCAAATCGTTTAAATGGTGTTAAGAAGGTATGAAATAAGCCCTAGTCATCTGGGCCAAGAGTTTCATATGTATACTTATTTTTAATTATAAAAATTCCTACTAAATGAGAACACATTTATTAACATACACAATTTCTTAAGGTCATAAAAATAATGATGCATTTTTTAAATAAACTGCCAGTTTCACTTCCCCCCCTCCCCCCCCAAAAAAAAAAAAACTCTTATTTTCTATAACTTTTCTTATGCTTAATTCCTCGTCAGTATCCCCCCCCCCTTCCCCCTTCTACCCACTCCTATCACTAATCTCATCATGCCTATCCACTTTATTTTAAAGCCTAAAACCCTCCACCTAGCTGCTACCCTCTGACTCCTCGGCTCAAACCTGATCACTCAACCCCACTCCTCTCAGTCTTCAAAGTTATACATAACTCTTAGAAGTTCCCATGATAGTAGTAATAGTCTACTCCTTCCCTTCCTCCCCCACCTCCCTAACAATCTACTCCTACCCTGCCCCTCCCTTTCCTACCTGCCCCTCCCTTTCCTACCTCCCCTCCCTTTCCTACCTGCCCCTCCCTTTCCTACCTGCCCCTCCCTTTCCTACCTGCCCCTCCCTTTCCTACCTCCCCCTCCCTTTCCTACCTGCCCCTCCCTTTCCTACCTCCCCCTCCCTCCCCAACATCAACAGTAAATAGCAGTAAACAAAAATGACAGATGACGGACTTGTGTAATTAACGACACCTCAGGCTCCTCTAATAACATGAATTTCACAGTAATTACACGTGAAGGCGGTCTCGCTACTGCCCTCCCAGGGGCACCCAGGGGCTCCCAGGGGCACCCAGGGGCTCCCAGGGGCACCCAGGGACTCCCAGGTGCTCCTTGATTTAGTTGAAAGATTAGGAGGCAAAATAGAGGAAGGTGTTGTGGTCACCTGTGTCATTGTCTCGGTTATATGTATTCTTGTGCAAGTAAGTGTAAATGATGGCTGGGATGAGAGAGAGAGAGAGAGAGAGAGAGAGAGAGAGAGAGAGAGAGAGAGAGAGAGAGAGAGAGAGAGAGAGAGAGAGAGAGAGAGAGAGAGAGGGAAGAAAGAAATAAGAAAAGAATGAATGAAAGAAAAAGATTAATTCAGAAAGAAACAGGAAAGAAGGAGAGCATGAAAAATTAAATAGAAAAATAACGAGAGAAGAAAGCTAGACAGAGAGACAAGAAGGAAAGAAAGAATAAAGAAAATATTTAAAAAAAATCAGTTGTTAAAAGAAAGACACGCGAGCAACACTGTGAAAGACACGCGAGCAACACTGTGAAAGACACGCGAGCAACACTGTGAAAGACATGCGAGCAACACTGTGAAAGACACGCGAGCAACACTGTGAAAGACACGCGAGCAACACTGTGAAAGACACGCGAGCAACACTGTGAAAGACACGCGAGCAACACTGATATATTTATTAGGAAATGTTGCCATGAACACCTCCCCCCCCCCTCCAGTGCTTGCTAGAAGCTGCATTAATATAGTCACAATGGCTACATTAATGTAGCCACCCTGGCTACATTACTGTAGCCACCCTGGCTACAGTAATGACAGAGGCTACATCCTCTATCAAGGACTTCACCATGAAGCTTAGTCCTACATCTCTCGCCTCCACCCAGGCGTCTACACCATTCCCTCCAGACACTGGTGCAAGAAATATGTATGGGACTGAAACTTGTAACAACGTTTGGTGTGGCTTGTTTATGGTTTAAGTCGAACCAAAACGTTGTCGTAAGTTTCGTTCACCTATGTGATGGTTATTCGTGTATTGTTCCAGTCAAGGCATTGTGTCTTTTTATTCTTCTGGCAATACTTTTATCTATCCACCTGAGTAAATATCAATTCGTCTGCAAGAGGGACGGCTTGAGCTACGCCTGTGTCCTCCACAGGACATTCAGAAGGAGGAATGGTCTCTTTACCTGTCTCACTGCTTTCATTTATTACCTGTTTATTTCATCATTTATTACTTGTTTATTTCATGCTTATTTATATATTTTTGTGAGTGTTGATGAGCAACGCCAGCATCTTGAAAGCCTGCAGAGGATGCCTGGAGGGAGGGCTGCCCTCCTGACACTCTCTGTCAGTGCTTGTACTTCGTAGCGGCTGAATGAGCTGCTGAAGCCTCTAGTCTCAGTGTGCATTTCTCTTCGCTTCTGAGTGTTTCTTCAGGGATTTGTATGTCTTTACACAACTCTGGTGGTGAGTCAGTGTGTGTGGTGGTGTACTCGTGACTTTACCTCGCAAGGATCATATTTAGGATACACATAGATGTCCTTTGCTGTTGCAGGATCTCCCTGACTTGATATCTTTGCTGTCGAGAGCCTTACTCTAGACTTTCAACGTTCTTGGTTATCTGTGTTCTATCACAGTCCGGGAAAATAGAAATTACACTGCCTAGCATTGAAATTGGAGCTTTGTTGTGGTAGCAGGACCTCTGTATGTTCACCCTACGGTAAGTATGACGGTCGCTGTTGCTGTTCAATGTTTACTTTCATGTCCAAGGTGTTGTCTACTATTTTACGACGTTTGTATATATCTTTGATAGGTTAATTAGGGTAGCGTTGATGATTGGATTATGTATGATTTGTTTTTGTATAGTACGTGGACCCCCGGTTTACGTACTGCTCCAAACTCGAACAATTATGTAAGTGTAAGTGTATTTTTGGGGTCTAGAAGGACTAATCTATTTTACATTATTCCTTATGGGAACAAATTCGTTTGGTAACGGCACTTGAACAGCATTCTGGAACGAATTAATTACGCAAACCGGGGGTCCACTGTATTTATATAGTACAGTGCTCAAAGTGTACACTTGTAAATACATTTAACTGTTATATTACAGTTTTTGTATTATTATTATTATTATTATTCTTGTTGCATTATTATTATTGTTATATTATTATTTTATTATTATTATTATTATTATTATTATTATTATTATTATTATTATTATTATTATTATTATTATGATCATTACAATTTTATTAAATGAATTGAAGGTACTTTTTCCCTCGCGACATTCAAGTCAATTAAAAAAAAAAAACAATTGATATTTGACTTTCACCTTCCGGGACATTTCATTGTCTATGATAATAAAATAAATTCAGGTTCTCCTGCTGTATGTTAAAATCATAGAATTAATGTTAAATATTCCCCGTCATATTGCGAGCTGCATGCAGGTCTATCACTGTGATCCCTGACAATGATGACAGGTTATAAATCATAATATCAAGGTACCAGGGCCGAAACTTTTTCAAATAATTACGTATGTCTTAGTGTTTGCTCACGTGTGTTTTTAAAAGCACTCAAGATAATAACCCTAATAGTAATAATCTTGCTACACAGAGGTACCATGTACAGTTTACACGATCACACACACACAAAGGACAAACCTTAGTGTGTTAGTCTCAGCTCCTGGCCTCGCCCCTCTTCTGGCCGCTAATTGGTTCGCTCTCTCCTGGTTTTCCGAGGCCTGTCATTACTATGCGCTGACCAGATAATTCCTCTTTCTGATCACTTTAAAGACTGAAGAAATATTTCCAAAATGTGTGTTTGTGTGTACTCGCCTAGTTGTACTAACCTAGTTGTGATTACAGGGGTCGAATCACAGCTCCTGGTCCCGCCTCTTCACTGTCCGCTACTAGGTCACTCTTCCTGCTTCATGAGCTTTATCATACCTCTTCTTAAAGATATGTATGGATCCTGCCTCAACTACATCACTTCCCAGACTATTCCACTTCCTGACCACTCTGTGACTGAAGAAATACTTCCTAACATCCCTGTGATTCATCTGAGTCTTAAACTTCCAACTATGGTGGCCCGGTGGTCTGGTGGCTTGAGCTCTCGCTTCACACACGGAGGGCCCGGGTTCGATTCCCGGCGGGTGGAAACATTTCGACGTGTTTCCTTACACCTGTTGTCATGTTCACCTAGCAGCAAATAGGTACCTGGGTTGTTAGTCGACTGGTGTGGGTCGCATCCTGGGGGACAAGATTAAGGACCCCAATGGAAATAAGACAGACAGTCCTCGATGACGCACTGAATTTCTTGGGTTATCATGGGTGGCTAACCCTCCGGGGTTAAAAATCCGAAGAAATCTTATCTTATCTTATCTTATGATCCCTTGTTGCTGTGTCCCATCTCTGAAACATTATGTCTCTGTCCACCTTGTCGATTCCACTCAGTATTTTATATGTCGTTATCATATCTTCCCTATCTTACCTGTCTTCCTCAGGTCGATTTCCCTTAACCTCTCCTCGTAGAACATACCCCTTACCTCCAGAACTAGTCTTGTTGCAAACCTCTGCACTTTCTCTAGTTTCCTTACGTGCTTGGCTAGATGTGGGTTCCAAACTGGTGCTGCATACTACAATATGGGCCTAACGTACACAGTGTACAGGGTCCTGAACGATTCTTATTAAGGTGTCGGAATGCTGTTTTTAGGTTTGCTAGGAACCCGTATGCTGCAGCAGTTAGTTGGTTGATGTGCGCCTCATATGTGCCCCGGTGTTATGAGTGAGTGTTTGAGTGAGTGTGTGTGAATGCTTGTGTGTGTGTGTGTGTGTGTGTGTGTATGTGTGTGTGTGCAAATACTAAATACTTCTGAGATTCCCAAGCATTAAGATAATTTTCATCCGAGAAACACAGCTTCCCAAGTAGACGAGACAGTGGTATGAATCTCCGCGGTGGAGCCCAGGCAGTCTGTCCCCGAAGTTGTTATTAATGCCAAAACATTTCGGTCCTACAAGAAACAGCTAGTAAAAGTCCGTCCCATCATCTTTACAGAACAACAGAGAATGTCCGGTTAGCCACTGTCCACCTGGAACACTGTATTTGGTAGTAGTGGTAGTAGAAACAGTAGAAGCAGCAGTGGTAGAAATAGATCTAATAATGGTGGTAGTAGTAGTATGAGTAGTAATAGTAGTAGTATGAGAAGTGGTAGTAGTAGTAGTGGTAGTAGTAGCAACAGTAGTATGAATAGTTGTAATAATGGAAGCAGTAATCATACCTCTAAAATCTAAAGTGCCCAGGGCTGTTTTTCCAATGCTTAATCGAATAATTTTCCCTGTTTCACTCCGGCAGTGGCCTGAGGGCGTGGAGGTGAAGGTTCTTCTACTTTATTATCCTTGCTTTATCTATCTAATATTACTTGCTAGTTCTCCATGGGGATAGTAATACATAGTCCTTGCCCACAGATAGTAATATATACTTCTGTGCAAAGAGCAATACTCGTATATACTCCTCAGTATACTTTATCTGCATTTTCTTTGTATTCCTGTGTACTCCATCTTGTAGTGGGTGGTGAAGGTGGTGGTAGTGGGTGGTGAAGGTGGTGGTAGTGGAAGCAGGGGAATGACAACAGTGACAGCGGCTGAGGTGATTGATGTGGGTGATAGCTATGGTGTTAGTGATGCTGGTAGCTGTGGTTGGTGTGTTTGTAGCAGCTAGGAGATGGTTGTGGTTGGTGGCGGAGATAATTGTAACTGGCCGGAGATGGTGATAAGTGTCTGCAGTGGCGGAGGGAATATTGACAAGAAAATGTTGTAATGGTGGACGTGAAGGAAGAGTTAGTGCGTGTGAGGTGGTGGTGTGTCTGGGCTGGCGAAGTGCTGTGTATGTCCTGGCGAGGTGTTGTGTCTGTCCTGGCGAGGTGCTGTGTCTGTCCTGGCGAGGTGTTGTGTCTGGGCTGGCGAGGTGTTGTGTCTGTCCTGGCGAGGTGTTGTGTCTGGGCTGGCGAAGTGCTGTGTATGTCCTGGCGAGGTGCTGTGTCTGTCCTGGCGAGGTGCTGTGTCTGTCCTGGCGAGGTGCTGCGTCTGTCCTGGCGAGGTGCTGCGTCTGTCCTGGCGAGGTGCTGCGTCTGTCCAGGCGAGGTGCTGCGTCTGTCGTGGCGAGGTGCTGTGTCTGTCCTGGCGAGGTGCTGTGTCTGTCCTGGCGAGGTGCTGTGTCTATCCTGGCGAGGTGCTGTGTCTATCCTGGCGAGGTGCTGTGTCTATCCTGGAGAGGTGCTGTGTCTATCCTGGCGAGGTGCTGTGTCTGTCCTGGCGAGGTGCTGTGTCTGTCCTGGCGAGGTGCTGTGTCTGTCCTGGCGAGATGCTGTGTCTATCCTGGAGAGGTGCTGTGTCTGTCCTGGCGAGGTGCTGTGTCTGTCCTGGCGAGGTGCTGTGTCTGTCCTGGCGAGGTGCTGTGTCTGTCCTGGCGAGGTGCTGTGTCTGTCCTGGCGAGATGCTGTTTCTATCCTGGCGAGGTGCTGTCGTTCCTGTCCTGGCGAGGTGCTGTGTCTGTCCTGGCGAGGTGCTGTGTCTGTCCTGGCGAGGTGCTGTGTCTGTCCTGGCGAGGTGCTGTGTCTGTCCTGGCGAGGTGCTGTGTCTGTCCTGGCGAGGTGCTGTGTCTGTCCTGGCGAGGTGCTGTGTCTGTCCTGGCGAGGTGCTGTGTCTGTCCTGGCGAGGTGCTGTGTCTGTCCTGGCGAGGTGCTGTGTCTGTCCTGGCGAGGTGCTGTGTCTGTCCTGGCGAGGAGGTGTGTCTGCTTATTGGAAACTTACACTAATAAACAGCTTGTTATGACGCAACCTCAGTTAAAGCAGCAAAGAAAACTAACGTTAACAACAACTTCAACAGGAAGCCTCAGTCACCAGCAGTAGACAAGACAGGTAAGCAGCAGCATAAAAAATCCCTAACCAGCAATTATTTTCTCTAAACACAAAATGCAAAGTGGATGTGCCACATAATATTTTTTCCTATCTCTCCCTATATACTCTTATCCTATTTCGTTACTTAATAATTTTCCCTTCATTTCTTTCTTCATTATCAGCACTATGGTTGCCAATGTAAACCAATTGTTGATCCATTGGCCACCCAGCAGACTGATCAAGATAAAAAGTACTTTAGTGAATTGAGGGTTCCAAAAGGAAACACTAGGTTGATTTTAGAAAAAAGTGGCTAGTAGCTCAGTGCTAGCACTGGCTCACAACGGCGAGTGGAGACGCCTGTTGACGATGTTATTCTATCAGAAAGTAGGCACCTGGGTATTAGTCGACTGTTGTGAGTGGCATCCTGGGGGATGGTAACCTAGCATAAAACTGGATTCTGAAGTGAGCTGAGGTATGATAACAGATCTTAGCCCGTAAATTCATGGTATAATATAAATCAATCTTATGTTCTTATAACCATTCTTATGTTCTTATAAAAAGAGATTGGACAAATATATGAGTGGGAGGGGCTGGGTTTGATTGGTGTCGTGGGTGCGGGAGTAAATTCTTAGGTAGTATTGGTTTTGATAAGGACTTGCCTTGTATGGGCCAGTAGGCCTTCTGCAGTGTTCCTCCATTCTTATGTTCTTATGTTCTTAAAGAACAGTGAGAAAGGTTTCTCAAGAATAAGTGAACAGGGTTAGCCTGAGACATACATTCCTCCATGTGTATACATATTGCTGGTTTCAGTACATACGCATCAAGAGTCCATTTAGATCTGTGTGTATTTACTACTAGACATTTAGTAAGATTCATAGTGACAGTGTCTGGTTCATTTCTTAACATTCTAATACCGTGAACAGTGATAATCTCAATAATCCTATCACTGATACTAGAAATACCAAGCTCCTTCCTCATATTATGAACGTTTGTAGATTTGGGACAGCCAAGAATAATTCTGAGAGCTTCATTTTGCATTAACTCCAAGCGTCGGAGAGAACTTTCTCTAGCTAATATCAACATGGGAGCAACATAATTAATTAATGACCTAACATAGGCTATGTACATCATTCTCACGATTCTAACATTAGCACCATAGTTGGGGTTGTAGCCAGCAACAGCTTTAAGAGCATTTAGCCTATCTTTGCATTTCTTATTTAGTTGTGGTATGGTGGATTTATTGAAGGGTACATCTATACCAAGGTATCTCTGGATTTTTAAAACATGCACTTATGTTAAATTTTATAACCTGCATGAACTGTATCACTGCAGACAACAATAGCATTTCACCCCTCCATGGAAGATGTGTTCATTTAATATCACATACCTGCAAGCCCCTCCCAAGAAGCTCATTGCTAGTAATCCCTTCCTTAAATCACTTGTTAAAGCAACTGCTCAAAAAAAAAAATATTATCGCCGAGCTGGTAGTAATAAGTTATCACAAGTTATATACACTAATGGATCTAAATAGTTCTCTTCTGGCAGGGCTGCATCAGCTCTGGTTGCCACCTCCCTAGTTAAGAACAGTAATACATTTGTTGAACTAGGCATAATAATTAACAACTGGGCGTTTACACTGCAAATTGAATTGTTTGCGATCCTAATGGCGCCAAAATTAACTTATGACACTGAGCTTGACTCTATCATCATTACTGATTCTATATCATTATTGAAGGCACTTGACTCATATGACTCCAACAGCATGCTCATTGGAGAAGCCAGGTATAGACACACAAAAAATCCGGGAAAAAGGAATTAATTTACAATTGCTATGGATCCCATCACACATTGGATTACTCCTTCATGATAAAGTTGATATGTTAGCCAAGAAGAGCACCCAGAAGGAGAATGTAGAATATAACTTTGGTATATCTGTGTCTAACATTAGGAATAATATTAGGAGAGAAGTAAATAATGAAAATGAATGTTATAGGAATGCAATTAGAAGTCTGAGTAGATCTATAACCCACTATGATAACATGAACATAGATAAGTATGTTTATGGAGCAACTTGCAATGTGAGCAGACTGACTGATGTTGTAGTGGCCAGGCTTAGGCTTGGTTACAAGTACTTCTGGCAGTTTGTGAGACACACAGATGATGGTCAGTCTAAATGCAAATTATGTGATCAGGCATATGGTTACTGTCTTGAACACTATGTGCTTAACTGTCCACTTATTGAGGAATATAGAGATAGACAGTATAATAACCTATGTGACATGTCAAGATATCTTATTAATGAAAATAAAATACCAGATATACTAAGCAAATTTCCTAAATTTGCTTGTAACAGATAAGTGAACTGTAGATATAAATCCAAATGTACACCTGTAGCGCTTTTGGGGCCTAGTTCCTAGGCCTATTGTGTATCCATATGCTCTTGCGCTACAGTCCACAGGATGGATATGGGATGTACACCAAACTAGCCACTTCGGTGGCAAAATCTAATCTAATCGAATCAAGAGATATACACTTCAGAATATATACCAAGTGTCCGGAATCGGACAAAAGGAACTATAGATACTGTGCAAGGAGGCGGACCTGTGAATGAACATGTCATAACAAATTGCCAGACATAAAAGAAAATTGTCTGCAGGGATCTTAACAATGACTTATTTAAGAATCTACACACGACATGAGCCAAGCATTTCTTAGAGTGGTTTAAGAAAGTCACCTGAGCTAATACTAGTTAGTTAGTTAGTTACCATTTTGTCCTAGGCACATGTCGATTAGACACTAAGCCTGTTGTGTATATATGTGTGTGTGTGTGTAAGGAAACACTTCGAAATGTTTCCGCCCCGCCGGGAATTGAACCCGGGCCCTCTGTGCGTGAAGCGAGAGCTTTAGCCACCATGCCATCGGGGTGTGTGTGTGTGTGTGTGTGTGTGTTTGTGTGTTTGTACTCACCTAATTGGTTGCAGGGGTCGAGACTCAGCTCCTGGCCCCGCCTCTTCGCTGTCCGCTACTGGGTCTCTGCTCTCCCTGCTCCATGAGCTTTATCATACCTCGTCTTAAAACTATGTATGGTTCCTGCCTCCACTATATCTTTCTCTAGACTATTCCACTTCCTGACTACTCTGTGGCTGAAGAAATGCTTCCTAACATCCCTTTGACTCATCTGAGTCTTCAGCTTCCAGTTGTGTCCCCTTGTTTCTGTGTTCCCTCTCTGGAACATCCTGTCACTGTCTACCTTGTCGATTCCCCGCAGTATTTTGTATGTCGTTATCATGTCTCCTCTGACCCTTCTTTCCTCCAGTGTTGTTAGTCCTATTTCCCTCAACCTTTCTTCATAGGACAGACCCCTGAGTGTGTGTGTGTTTGTATTCATGCAATTGTTATATTTCCAGAAGTGTGCTGACATCGCAATCAGATCACCCCTCTGACTACAATATCTCCGCCTCCTCCTTCAGAGTGCAGGCACTGTCCTTCCCACCTCCAGGACTCAAGTCTGGATAGCTAGTTTTCCTGAATCCCTGCATGTAAAGTTATCTTGTTTACACTCCAGAAGTATCCCCATTAAAAACCATTTGCTTTCATTCACTCCTTTCTAACTCACTTACACAAGCCTGAAGGATGCTCAACCCCTAAGATTCAAAGCGTCTTGTACCCCCTCCCTCCAACCATTCATGGGATGACCCCTTTCCCTTCTACCTTCCACTTCAGAATTCTACACCCTCTTCATCATTCTATCCCTATCCATCCTCTCTACATGTCTACACCACCACAACAACACCCTAATCTGATCTCTGAATTAGACCCCTGGTCATCCTGCATCACCTTTTAATTTCTATTCTCTGAATTCTCTGCATGATATTCACACCACACATTGTTCTCAAATGTGACATCTTCACTGTTTGCTCATGTGTCTTTATAAACCAATTTGTCGGTACTAGTTACCAAAGTTTATGCCGTGCTTTCAGAGAGTACGGAGCACCAGCATGGAGCCGATACCTGATCACCCATGTCCAGAAGTGCCAGAATTTTTTAGGCTTGAAATATAATAGTCTCAAAGCTAAGTGGGTTTAAACTAGAATAGTCTCAGAGCTAAGTGGTTTTAACTAGAATAGTCTCAGAACTAAGTTTTTTAAACTAGAATAGTCTCAGAACTAAGTGGTTTTAAACTAGGACAGTCTTAAAGCCAAGTGGGTTTACTAAGAGGGTTTTAACTACTAGGAGAGACACGAGGACCTGAAAGAATTGAAACCTGGAAGCGAGGAGGACCTGAACGAACAGGTGCAGGCAGCTCAAGAAGCGGGGTCAGGAGCTGAGACTCAACCCCCCGCAACCACAGCTTGGTAAGAACACTCACACATAGTGCCACACTCTCCTGACATCATTTGGCACCGTCAAGGTGCCTACCTCTGATCATTGCTCAACGACGCATCAGGAGGGGGACCACGGCGCATAAATTCAGCATATTTTTTTTCAAGGGGAGGAGGCCCTGATGCCAGCTCTTGATCCAGGGAATTTGAGCTATCATCATATAACCAAACTTGTTGTCACAGTACTTCTGTCTCATATCTGATGTCTGAGTACTATCCTCTAACACCTGATGTTAGAGTACTATCCTCTAACACGTGATAGCAGAGTACTATCCTCTAACACCTGATAGCAGAGTACTATCCTCTAACACCTGATGTCAGAGTACTATCCTCTAACACCTGATGTCAGAGTACTATCCTCTAACACCTGATGTCAGAGTACTATCCTCTAACACCTGATGTCAGAGTACTATCCTCTCACATTTGATGTCATTGCATTACCCTCTACTACTACAATTACTGTTGCTGCTACTACTACTACTACCATTGATACTGCTACTACTACTACTGTTATTACTGCTACTCCTACTATTGCTACTGCTTATACTACTACTCCCACTGTTGCTACTACTACTTCCACTACTACTGCTACTACTACTACTACTATTACTACTACTACTACTTCTACAATGACTAATGTTTCTCCTGTCCCTTCTTCTCTACCTGCATTTCCTTCTCCATCTCTTCCTCCCGTTCCACCTCATCCCTCTCCTCTTCCTCTTCCTCTCCTGCTGTGTCCTCCCCTCATTACAAGGAGTCCCCGTCCCTCCCCACCATCACCATTATAAGCACCATCCCACCATCACCATTATAAGCACCATCCCACCATCACCATGCTCTCCCTCGCTCCTCAAAACATTACTAAGAAAGTTTTCTTATTCACCATCGATTTTCAATATTATTATTGTTGTGCTGGTATCGTTGGAGGGAGAGGCATGTTGATTGTTGCTGAGCTGGTGTTGTGATTGTTGCTGAGCTGGAGTGGTGATTGTTGCTGGAGTGGTGATTGTTGCTGAGCTGGTGTTGTGATTGTTGCTGAGCTGGTGTGGTGATTGTTGCTGAGCTGGTGTGGTGATTGTTGCTGAGCTGGAGTGGTGATTGTTGCTGAGCTGGTGTGGTGATTGTTGCTGAGCTGGTGTGGTGATTGTTGCTGAGCTGGTGTGGTGATTGTTGCTGAGCTGGTGTGGTGATTGTTGCTGAGCTGGTGTGGTGACTGTTGCTGAGCTTGAGTGGTCATTATTGCTGAGCTGGATTGGTGATTGTTGCTGAGCTGGAGTGGTGATTGTTGCTGAGCTGAAGTGGTGATTGTTGCTGAGTTGGTGTGGTGATTGTTGCTGAGATGGGGTGGTGATTGTTGCTGAGATGGTGTGGTGATTGTTGGTGAGCTGGAGTGGTCATTGTTGCTGAGCAGGATTGGTGATTGTTGGTGAGCTGGAGTGGTGATTGTTGCTGAGTTGGTGTGGTGAGTGTTGCTGAGATGGTGTGGTGATTGTTGCTGAGCTGGCGTTGTGATTGTTGCTGAGTTGGTGTGGTGATTGTTGCTGAGATGGTGTGGTGTTTGTTGCTGAGCTGGAGTGGGAATTGTTGCTGAGCTGGAGTGGGAATTGTTGATGAGCTGGAGTGGGGATTGTTGCTGAGCTGGTGTGGGGATTATTGCTGAGTTGATGGGGTGATTGTTGTTGAGATGGAGATGGTGTGGTGATTGTTGCTGATCTGAAGTGGTGATTGTTGCTGAGTTGGTGTGGTGATTGTTGGTGAGCTGTAGTGGTGACAGTTGCTGAGCTGTAGTGGTGATTTTTGCTGAGTTGATGTGGTGATTGTTGCTGAGCGGTAGTGGTGGTTGTTGTTGAGCGGAAACGCTTTCAAAATAATGCTACGCAGGTGTTGCACACGTGTCTAAGTCGCCAGGTTATCAACATCGCCCACCATTAACATCAAGTTCAAACAGAGTACTAGGAGGCACATTTACAATCAAAGTGTTTTAGAGAGAGAAAATTTAACAAAAGACATACGACACTAAATCATGGTTTACGAGAAGGCGCTGGAAAACCCATGGAAAATAATATTCTTGTGTTTTAATCAAGTGTGCCAACCCAGAGACTTTTAATTTAGGTACACAAGACAGAAAAAAATATTCATACGAGAAGAATTTTTTGAAAAACAATAACAGAGGGAAAGGAAGCAAGTAACACAAACTAAATGTCAACGAGAAGATATAAAGCGTCAACGACGGAGACGACAAAAATCAACGAAATGAAAGAGTAAACGAGAGATATTACGAAGCTGCTGCAAGAACTTGCTGAAGAGAACACTCAGCTTGCCTTCTCTTCCTCTTATTCTCCACCTTATCTATTCTCTATCACCCTTATCCTTTAACTCTCCTCCTCATCCATTCATCATCACACTCATCCTCTTACTCTCCGCCTCATACTTTAACTCTTCTCTTTCTATCTCAGCTATCTTTCTTCTACATCAGCTATCGTCCTCCTCCTCCGCCTTCACTTCTCTTCCATCCTCCTACTCCTCCTCCTCCTCCTCCTACTACTCCTGCCTCCTCCTCCTCCTACTCCTGCCTCCTCCTCCTCCTCCTACTCCTGCCTCCTCCTCCTCCCCTCCTACTCCTGCCTCCTCCCTCCTCCTCCTCCTCCTCCTCCTACTCCTGCCTCCTCCTGCCTCATGTGCAGAGTCACTTTGGCAGATTTGTGGAGCACTGAGGCGTGCGATCAACTAACTTTGTGTCAGCTTGGTGGTGGAAAGAGTGCCACCAGTATTTGCTACTCAGAGACGCTCGTAGTGAAAGTTTGGCTCCCGATGTTCAGTCTGGGAGTGAGTTTTAACTGGCTGAGTGAGGAAGTGGGCGGCTGAGTGTCTCTGACTCGTTGAATAGGCGAGTGGGTTCCTGGCTGGTTGAGTGAGGAAGCGAGTAGATGAGTGGGTTTCTGACTGGTTGAGTGAGCAAGTGAGTGGGCGGCTGAGTGTCTTCCTGACTCGTTGAATAGGCGAGTGGGTTCCTGGCTGGTTGAGTGAGGAAGTGAGTGGATGAGTGGGTTTCTGACTGGTTGAGTGAGCAAGTGAGTGGGCGGCTGAGTGTCTTCCTGACTCGTTGAATAGGCGAGTGGGTTCCTGGCTGGTTGAGTGAGGAAGCGAGTAGATGAGTGGGTTTCTGACTGGTTGAGTGAGCAAGTGAGTGGGCGGCTGAGTGTCTTCCTGACTCGTTGAATGCGCTTGAATAGGCGAGTGAGGTTCCTGGCTGCTGTATGGATGTGAGGAAGCGAGAGTGAGTGGAGTGGGCTTTCTTGACTGGTTGAGTGAGCAAGTGAGTGGGCGGCTGAGTGTCTTCCTGACTCGTTGAATAGGCGAGTGGGTTCCTGGCTGGTTGAGTGGAGGAGGATGAGGGGCGTAGATGAGTGGGTTCATGGTTGAGTGAGCAAGTGCTGAGTGGGTGGCTGGTGAGAGTCTTGATGGCGATGGGGTGAGCAAGTGAGTGCGAGTGGGCTGATGCTCAGTTAACTTGACTGGATAAGAGTGAGAGAGGAGGAAATGGATGATGGGTTCCTGTGTCTGAGGCAGAACAGCATGTGGGTCCGGGATCTGAAAGGACGTCGAGTGGTGGCATGGAGCCTGCTGTCAACTTCCTGAGTGTCCAGGGTCTCCTGGGACCCTTTGGGCAGGTGATCATGTCATTATGTCCAGCTGCTCTCATGCAAGACGGGCCGGAGACAGGGAGAAGATAGTCATGAGAGAGGCAGGAGATAAATAGAAGACAGACAGGAAACAGGCAAGAGACAGGCAGGAGACAGGCAAGAGACAGGCAGGAAACAGGCAGGTGACAGGGGAGAGACAAACAGTGGAAGACAGGCAGGAAAGACTAAGTGTGGAAAGAGGGAAAGGAAGAGAAGAAACGATAAAGAAAAAATATACAGAAAAAGCACAAGACATTGAAAGCAAAAGCAAAGAAAGCCAAAAAAAAAATATATATCGAAAACACAAAAATACAAGCACATCAAAAGCAAAAAAAAAAAAAAAAAAAAATACATGAAAGGTGAAAAAACACATCGAAAACTAAAAAATAAAAATATAATAAAAAAACATATCGGAAGCAAAGACAAAAAAGCATGAAAGTAAAAAAAAATATGAAAAAAACACATCGAAAGCAAAAAAAAAAAAAAAAAAAAAGTCGAAAACAAGAAAACGAGATAAAAAGCAAAATCGACAGAAAATGCAATAAAAGCAACATCGAATAAAAAAATTATTTGGAGAAAGAGACAGCGAAGCGAAGGTAAAGAAAAACAAGAAGAAAAACCGAAACACAGGAAACTAAAAGAAAATCAGAAAGAAAAAAGAGAAACATAGAAAACAAAAAAAAAAGACGTAGAAAGCAAGAAAAAAGACATGATAAGCAAAAATAATCATAGAAAGCAAAAAAAGAAAAAAAGAAACCAAAAAATATGACAGAAAGCAAAAAAGAGACACAGAAAGCAAATAAAGAGCCACAGAAAGCAATAAAGATATATACAAATCAAACAGTTACATAGAAAGCAGGAGACATAGAAATAAAAAAACGAGGCATAGTAAGCAAACAAAGAAACATAGAAGGCAAACATACAGACATAGAAAACAAAGTGAAATGGAAAGCCAACAAAAAGGCATAGAAAGCAAACAAAGAGACAGGGGAAGCAAAAAAGGAGACATAGAAAGCAAAAAAAAAAAAAAAAAAAAGGAAGGAAAAAAATTAGAGATGTAGGAAAACGCAAAAGGCGACGGATACGGAAATTTCGAGATTTCTGAAAGATGTTTACAAGAGGGGGGGGGGGGAAGGTCAAGGCCCCGAGGGGCCCGGGTCCCAGACCAGGCATCATGGTGGATTAAGGTTCTTAGCAAAGATATTGTTTAATATTGCAGCAAAGACCTGAAAACGTTATGACAATCAGCATGTATCCGGCAGCAGTCAGTGTATCTGACAGCAGTCAGGCAGTGTATCCAGCAGCAGTCAGTGTATCTGACAGCAGTCACTCAGTGTATCCGGCAGCAATGTATCCGGCAGCAGGCAGTGTTTCCGGAAGCAGTCAGTGTATCCGGCAGCAGTCAGTGTATCAGGCAGCAGTCAGTCAGTGTATTCACCAGCAGTCAGTGTATCTGACAGCAGTGAGTCATTGTATCCCGCAGCAGTTAGTGTATACGGCAGCAGTGAGTCAGTGTATCCGGCAGCAGTCAGTGTATCTGGCAGGAGTCAGTCAGTGTATAGGGCAGCAGTGAGTCAGTGTATCCGGCAGCAGTCAGTGTATCCGGCAGCAGTCAGTGTATCTGACAGGAGTCACTCAGTGTATCCGGCAGCAGTAAGTCAGTGTATCCGGCAACAGTGAGTCATTGTATTCGGCGGCAGTGAGCAAGTGTATCCAGCAGCAGTGAGTCAGTGTATCCGGCAGCAGTGGGTCAGTGTATCCGGCAACAGACAGTCAGTGTATTCGGCAGCAGTCAGTGTATACGGCAGCAGTGAGTCAGTGTATCCGGCAGCAGTGAGTCAGGGTATCCGGCAGCAGTGAGTCAGTGTATCCGACAGCAGTGAGCTAGTGTATCCAGCAGCAGTGAGTCATTGTATCCGGCAGCAGTGAACCAGTGTATACGGCAGCAGTGAGTCAGTGTATCCGGCAGCAGTGAGTTAGTGTATCCGGCAGCAGTGAGTCAGTGTATCCGGCAGCAGTGAGTCATTGTATCCGGCAGCAGTGAGTCAGTGTATCCGTTAGCAGTGAGTCAGTGTATCCGGCAGAAGTGAGTCAGTGTATCCGTTAGCAGTAAGTCAGTGTATCCGTTAGTAGTGAGTCAGTGTATCCGGCAGCAGTGAGTCAGTGTATACGTTAGCAGTCAGTGTATCCGGCAGCACTGAGTCAGTGCATACGGCAGCAGTGAGTCAGTGTATCCGGCAGTAGTGCCTGTATCCGGCAGCAGTCAGTGGATCTGGCAGTCATGTTCCTCGTTACAGTCATGTTCCTCGTTACAGTCATCTTCATCATTAAAGTCATGTTCCTCATTACAGTCATGTTCCTCAATACAGTCATGTTCATCATTACAGTAATGTTCCAAATTACAGTCATGTCCCTCATTACAGCCATGTTCCTCATGACTCACGAAATCGTAATGACAAGATTGCAAACAAACCATACCACGGGCGGGGATAGAACCCGAGGTCAGAGAGTCATAAAACTCCAGACCGACGCGTTAGCCAATGGGCCAGTGGCTAACGCGTCGGTCTGGAGTTTTATGACTCTCTGATCGCGGGTTCTATCCCCGCCCGTGGTATGGTATGTTCCTCATTATAATAATGTTGTTCATTACAGTCATGTTCCTCATTACAGTCATGTTCCTCAATACAGTCATGTTCCGCAATACAGTCATGTTCTTCGTTACAGTCATATTCTTCATTGCAGTAATGTTCCTCATCACAGTAATGTTCTCCTTTACAGTCATTTTGCTCATTTCAGTCATATTCTCATTACGGACATGTTCCTCATTACAGTCATGTTCCTCATTACAATCATGTCACTCATCACTGTCATGTTCTTCTGTACAGTCACGTTCCTAATTGCTATCATGTTCCTCATTACGGTCATGTACCTCATTATAATTATGTTCTTCATTACAATCATGTTAACAATAGTAATAATAATAATAATAATAATAATAATAATAATAATAATAATAATAATAATAATAATAATAATAATCTTTATTTACTACAAGTACATGTACAAGGTATACAGGTCTAGCTGACATCAATGACATACTACTATACAGAAAGTCCCTTGTTATGCAGAGCATTTCTGGTAAATTAGGTCAGTTTTGTCTCAGAATGCTACCCACACCAGTCGATTAACACCCAGGTACCTATTTTATCTGATAGGTTAGGTTAGGTTAGGTAAGGTTCGTCAGGAAACACGACAAGTGTCTCCTGAAGCGGGTCTTAGTCAGATGACCCCCACTGGAGCTTTAGGTGAACATGGTCAGCAGGTGTCTTATGGAAACACGTTCTAATATTTCCAGCAGTACCGGGGATCGATCCCCGGACCTCCGTGTGTGAGCTGAGTGCGCTAGTGATCGAGCTATCTTCACGTTCCAACATAGTCCTTATTAAAGTCATGTTTCTCATAGCAGTCATGTTCCTCGATTCATTAATTTTTTTTAGCAATGTTCCTCATTATAGATATTTTCATTACAATTATGCTCTTCATTATAGTCATATTCTTCCCATAATCATGCTCCTTAATACGGTCATGTACTTCACTATAGTCATGTTTTTCACTATGATCATGTTCATTACTGTCACGTTGTTCTTTATGATAGTCACATTTTTTTCACTACGGTCATGCTCATTACTACATTCATATTCACTATAGTCATGCTCTTCACTACGGTCATGTTCCTCACAAACGTCATGTTCCTCATTACAGTCATGTTCCTCACACAGTCATGTTCCTAACTAAGGTCATGTTCTTCACTACGGTCACACTCACTACAGTCATGTTCTTCACTACTGTCACATTCACTATAGTCATGTTCTTCACTACAGTCACATTCACTATAGTCATGTTCTTCAATACTGTCACATTCACAACAGTCATGTTCTTCACTACGGTCACATTCACTACAGTCATGTTCTTCACTACGGTCACATTCACTATAGTCATGTTCTTCACTACAGTCACATTCACTACGGTCATATTCACTACAGTCACATTCAGAAGGTGATGAGAGACAGAGTCGTCTGTAAAGTTTATTGATTAAAAATAAACAATCTTGAGTAAACATTCTGCACGTTCTCTACCTGACTCTGAATCCATGAAGTCGTAATTGCTCTCTCTCTCTCTCTCTCTCTCTCTCTCTCTCTCTCTCTCTCTCTCTCTCTCTCTCTCTCTCTCTTAGTTTCATTGTTTTTCCCTTCAATAAATCTTTCACTATTCGTAAGACTTCTTCTTTCAACGTTTGGAAAAAAATAATCCACAGGTTAGACAGATGTGTTTCAGCTAAGATTACTTGCAAGTACAGGTAATATAGATATTATTGCTATAACAGAGACCTGGTTCAACCTGAAAGTTAGAGAAATGCCTTCCGAGTGCAACATACAGGATATAAACTATTCCACACTGATAGGGTCAACAGGAAGGGTGGTGGAGTGGCGATGTATGTCAGAAATAATTAAAATTGTTTTGTTAGACAAGATATAAGATTAGAAACATCGGACACAGAATCTGTTTGGCTAGAGTTTCTCGATGGTCGTGAAAAATTAATTTTGGGTGTGATTTACAGGCCCCCAAGCCTGGATAGAGAGCGCAGAAAGCTGCTATGGGACTATAGACCAATAAGCCTTACCTCCATAGTTGGTAAATTTATGGAATCAATAATTGCCGAGGCAATTCGTAGCCATCTTGAAAAGCATAAATTGATTAAGGAATCTCAACACGGTTTTACTAAGGGGCGTTCCTGTCTTACGAATTTACTAACTTTTTTCACTAAGGTGTTTGAGGAGGTAGATCATGGTAATGAATATGATATTGTGTATATGGACTTCAGTAAGGCTTTCGATAAAGTTCCACATCAGAGGCTACTGAGGAAACTTAAGGCACACGGAATAGGAGGAGAAATTTTTTCCTGGGTAGAGGCATGGTTGACAAATAGGCGGCAGAGAGTTTGCATAAATGGAGAGAAATCAGAATGAGGGCACGTCTCAAGCGGTGTTCCACAGGGGTCAGTTTTGGGCCCCCTGTTGTTTACAATTTACATAAACGACATAAATGAGGGATTACATAGCAACATAAGCAAATTTGCTGATGATACCAAAATAGGCCGTCCAATTCATTCTAATGAGGACATTAGAGCACTCCAGGATGATTTGAACAGACTGATACAGTGGTCGGAGAAGTGGCAGATGCAGTTTAATGTAGACAAATGCAAAGTTCTAAATGTTGGGGAGGACAATAACCATGCCACATATAAACTGAATAATGTAGATCTTAATACTTGTGATTGCGAGAAGGATTTAGGAGTTCTGGTTAGTAGTAATCTGAAACCAAGACAACAGTGCATAAGTGTTCGCAATAAAGCTAACAGAATCCTTGGCTTCATATCAAGAAGTATAAATAATAGAAGTCCTCAGGTTGTTCTTCAACTCTATATATCTTTGGTTAGGCCTCATTTAGATTATGCTGCACAGTTCTGGTCACCGTATTACAGAATGGATATAAATGCAATGGAAAACGTACAGAGGAGGATGACAAAGTTAATCCCATGTATCAGAAATCTTCCCTATGAGGATAGACTGAGGGCCTTGAATCTGCACTCTCTAGAAAGGCGTAGAATTAGGGGTGATATGATTGAGGTGTATAAATGGAAAACAGGAATAAATAAAGGGGATGTAAATAGCGTGCTGAAAATATCCAGCCAAGACAGGACTCGCAGCAATGGTTTCAAGTTGGAAAAGTTCAGATTCAGGAAGGATATAGGAAAGCACTGGTTTGGTAATAGAGTTGTGGATGAGTGGAACAAACTCCTGAGTACCGTCATAGGGGCTGGGACGTTGTGTATTTTTAAAAATAGGTTAGATAAATACATGAGTGGGTGTGGATGGGTGTGAGTTGGACCTGACTAGCTTGTGCTACTAGGTCAGATGCCATACTAATTCCTTAAGTGGAAGTGACCTGACTACCTGGGGAGGGTTAAATCCAGGTGGTCGGCTAGATAAATATATGAGTGGGTGCGGGTGGATGTGAGTTGGTTCTGACTAGCTTGTGCTACTAGGTCAGATGCCGTGCTCCTTCCTTAAGTGAATGTAACCTGACCTGGCTGGGTCGGGGTATTGGCTTAAGCCGGTTGGAAAATTGGACCTGCCTCGCATGGGCCAGTAGGCCTCCTTCAGTTTTCCTTCTTTCTTATGTTCTTATGTTCTTATGTGTAGACCTCGCTCAAGGCAGCAGCGTCGACAGTTTGTGATTTGTCTGTATACAAAGTTCAACTTGGCAGTTTGTTTGTTTTTATCTGGTGGTTAGGTGGTGGGTTGATCCGTTGATTGGGTAGGGTTTAAGCCTATAGATTGCACGATGATGGCTTTTGTGACTGGATATAACAATGTTTACACCAAGAATACTCTGATCCCAAAAACAAGAAATAAAGTCATGTCCTGTTGTGTACAGGTCTGCATGGAGGTAAACTTAGGTTAAGTTAGGTTCGGTAATTTTCGTCAGGAAACAGCACAAGTGTTTCCTGACGCGGGTCTTAGTCAGATGATGACCAGCCGTTGGAGCTTTTGGTCATCTGACAGAGCCTTCCGCTGGCTCTGTCAAAATTATTACCATTTAGCATTAGGTAAACTTCTTCCGGTTTACATATCAACAAGATGGGTTTACCACGCATGACTTTTCACTGGAATTTATGTATTTTTTTTGTGAAGAAGTGACTTACACATGGAGCATGTCATATCATGATTTAGATTTTTTACTGTATTAATTTAGCCTTTTTGCGTCTTCATTGAATTTCAGAAATCACACTTCGTAAGACTTTCATTTTCCAGAGGTAGAATGGCTCAGACTTCAGATAAATTATGTATAACTTACACTCAGAAGCGACCGTAAAATTGATTCCTTTCTGCAAGCATGACGGAATGTTTAAATTCTTTAGTAACAGCAAGAATTTAAGGCGCTCGTTTATACATTTTTCAAAAGGCGTTGATAAAAATAGATAGCTTAAATAATATGTTTTTCTTATTGATGGATTCAGGGACTGAAACTTAGCTCATGGTATCCTGCTGTAGCCTGTAGCGCAGTGGTGTGAGTCGACCGTTGTGGGGTCACATTCTGGGGTAAGGTCAAGTGATGGATTTCTCTCCCTAGTGAGTACACCGTAATGTCCCAGCCTTGATGAGCTCTCGAAAAATCACTCGTCAGTTTGACGTGTGACCCTGTCATAGACGGTCACTGTCGTCAGTTTGACGTGTAACCCTGTAGACGGTCACTGTCGTCAGTTTGACGTGTAACCCTGTAGACGGTCACTGTCGTCAGTTTGACGTGTGACCCTGTAGACGGTCACTGTCGTCAGTTTGACGTGTAACCCTGTAGACGGTCACTGTCGTCAGTTTGACGTGTGACCCTGTAGACGGTCACTGTCGTCAGTTTGACTTCTGAACCCGTAGACGGTCACCGTCGTTAGTTTGACGTGTGACCCTGTAGACGGTCACTGTCGTTAATTTGACGTGTGAGTCCCCATATAGTCAAGGTCATCAGTTTGACGTGTGTCTCCAGATGGTCATTGTCGTCAGTTTGACGTGTGAGCCGGCAGACGGTCACTGTCCAACACTGTCCAACGATGTGGTTCATTCTGAGTGAGGACCTGAGGTCCTGCCCAGGATGCGACATCAACAATCAAATAACTCCTAGGCATCTACTTAGTCTTAGTGCTAGGTAAATAGGGATAATAGGTGTTGAGAGATTTACCCATATACCTGGAGACCATCGATTGTCAGTTCAGCTGAGAGTCAAGCAATATGCGGTTCACTCACTCATTCTTTTATTAGTTGATCAAACAGGATTTTTCATCACCAGTGTTGTTGGTCTGGGACGAAGCTTGTACTCTTCTCCAAGTTGTTAATAATGTTTATACATAATTTATATGACTATGCGTGCCAGGAATAGAGCAACTATCAGAAATATTTTTTTAGGTGCCTAAAACTTGCCCTGCCTCCATTGTTGCCCAGTAGATTTTTTTATTAGTTTTCTTAGAATATATCAGCTACATTATTTCATGCTGTCTCGTTGATTATCCTGAGTACAACCGTTTTAGTTACATCGTTTCCCGTACTATCTTGTGTTCCGGAATCTCTTATTGCAGGACAGTGTGGAATCACCTATTTGTACTCAGTTGTGCCCAGCCTTTTCACTGGCCGATACTACGTCGCTCTTCCTGCTCCATGAGCTTTATCATACCTCTTTTTAAAGCTATGTATGGATCCTGCCTCCACTACATCACTTCCCAGGCTATTCCACTTCCTGACGACTCTGTGACTGAAAAAATACTTCCTAACATCCCTGTGATTCATCTGAGTCTTCAATTTCGAACTATGACCCCTTGTTGCTGTGTCCCATCTCTGGAACATCCTCTCTCTGTCCACCTTGTCGATTCCTCTCAGTATATATCGTTATCATATCATCCCTATCTCTCCTGTCCTCCAGTGTCATCAGGTCGATTTCACTTAACCTCTCCTCGTAGGACATACCCCTTAGCTCCGGGACTAATCTTGTTGCAACCTTTGCACTTTCTCTAATTTCCTTACGTGCTTGGCTAGGTGTGGGTTCCAAACTGGTGCTGCATGCTCCAATAGGCCTAACGTACACAGTGTACAGGGTCCTGAACTATTCCTTATTGAGATGTCGGAATGCAATTCTTAGGCTTGCTAGGCGCCCGTATGCTGCAGCAGTTATTTGATTGATGTTCGCCTCAGGAGATGTGCCCAGTGTTATACTCACCCCAAGATCCTTTTCCTTGAGTGAGGTTTGTAGTCTCTGGCCCCCTAGACTGTACTCCATCTACGGTCTTCTTTGCTCTTCCTCAATCTTCATGACTTTGCACTTAGTGGGGTTGAACTCCAGGAGCCAGTTTCTGGACCAGGCCTGCAGCCTGTCCAGATTCCTTTGTAGTTCTGCCTGGTCCTTCTCATCAACTTCACATCATCTGCAAACAGGGAGACTTCTGAGTCTATTCCTTCCGTCATGTTCACATATACCAGAAACAGTACCGGTCCCAGGACTGTGGGCGCCTGTGGAACCCCGCTCGTCTCAGGTGCCCACTCTCACACCTCGGCACGTACCATGACTCGCTGTTGTCTTCCCGACAGGTATTCCCTGATCCATTGCAGTGCCTTCCCTGTTATCTCTGCCTGGTCCGCTAGCTTTTGCACTAATCTCTTGTGTGGAGCTGTGTCAAACGCTTTCTTGCAGTCCAAGAAAACGCAATTTAAACACCTTTCTCTCTCTATTGTCTTACTGCTGTTACCCTGTCATAGAATTCCAGTAGGTTTGTGACACAGGTTTTCTCGTCCCTGAAACCGTGTTGGCCGTCGTTGATAAACTCATTCCTTTAAGGTGCTCCACCACTCTTCTGATAATCTTCTCCATGACTTTGCATACTATACATGTCAGTGACGCTGGTCTGTAGTTTAATGCTTCGTGTCTATCTTCTTTTTTAAAAATTGGGACTGCGTCTGCTGTCTTCCATACCTCAGGTAGTCGCCTGTTTCGATAGATGTGTTGAAGATTGTTGTTAGTGGTACACATAGCGCCTCTGCTCCCTCTCTCAGGACCCATGGAGAGATGTTATCCGGCCCCATCGTCTTTTAGATATCTATCTCACTCAGCAGCCTCTTCACTTCTTCCTCGGTTGTATGCATTGTGTCTAACAATTGATGGTGGACCCCAACTCTCCGTCTTTCTGGAATCCCTTCTGTCTCCTCTGTGAACACTTCTTTGACTATCATGTTGAGCGCGTCACATATTTCTCGGTCGTTTCTTGTGACCTCCCCTCCTTC
Source organism: Cherax destructor (assembly GCA_009830355.1). Taxonomy (NCBI): domain Eukaryota; kingdom Metazoa; phylum Arthropoda; class Malacostraca; order Decapoda; family Parastacidae; genus Cherax; species Cherax destructor. The sequence goes on from WNWK01004686.1 coordinate 97,251, forward strand.
CTTCCTCAGCCTGATCACCTGGTTCTTGACTGTTGTTTTCCTCCTGATGTGGCTGTACAACAGCTTCGAGTCAGATTTGGCTTTTGCTATGTCATTTTCGTATTGTTGGGCCTCCTTTCATACCTGTGCATTTTCGTTTCTGGCTCTACGACTGCTCTCCTTATTCTCCTGGGTCCTTTGCCTTCTATACTTCCATTCTCTAGCACACTTCGTTTTGACCTCGCTACACCTTTGAGTGAACGAAGGGCTCATCCTGGCATATTGTTGTCACATATTCCATTATCTCATTTACTGACTTCCTTGCCAGTGCCCTGTCCCACTCAACCTCGTGCAGGAAATTCTTCATGTGTGTGTGTGTGTGAGCGCGCTCATACTTGCCCTTCAATACTATAATATGTACATTTTTATACAAATATTATTAAGTTTTAATATTCAAAAGCGTCCGTCGCCTCCCTCAAAAAAAAAAAATTAATGTCGAAAAAGGCCTAAACCAAATATGAAATCAATCACAATGCAAAAATGTCCTGACATTATGAAACTCAACGAAGCGTGTGAATTGCTCGTGCACACACGGACGCACACACACCTGCATGTACATCACAACACACACACACACACACACACACACACACACACACACACACACACATATTGGTAATTATTATTTTTGCAAATAAGTACTAAACCCATATGGATTATGTAGCGCAACGGTGGATTCTAGTGTGATGGTGGGGATGACTGGAGGTGAAGTATAGTGAGGCTGTAAAATGAATGTTGTAGTTGGTGGAATATTTTAGTTTCCACTAAAAAAAATGTCGTTGAGGAAGACTGCATTAACACCGGACCTCACGGCGAGGAGGAGGAGGAGGAGGAGGAGAGAGAGAGAGAGAGAGAGAGAGAGAGAGAGAGAGAGAGAGAGAGAGAGAGAGAGGTCTATTACTACAAAAATATGGTCAAATTCTAGAGCTACCTTGTAGTCCTTGCAGGGAGGTGGTGGGCATCTTTCCATGTGATATCTGTGAGTAATCTGTTTGTGACCGACTCGTAATCGTGCGCACCTAGCATCCCATACCCGACAGTGACGAAAAGAAGATGGCCAGGAACCTAATTGCAGTTGAATGGAGAAAAAAATGTCCTCTAATTCTGACTGACGCTGTTGTCAGCGCTGAGTCACTGAGAGAGTACTGGAAAATTGTCCAAAACAAAGGGATTTCCTTGTTGAAGATTGACAGATAGTTAACAGAGGACCAAGTGGCTGAGCCTGCGTGTTTGTTGCCCTAAACATCAGTGTCTTCAAGGACCCAGAAAAAAAAATTTCTTTGTGCTTACTAGAAATACAACATTAAAATTGCTATGCACTGAAAACGATGGGATGTGAGGAATCAAATTCCTGGATAGCTTGTAATGCACATGAGAAGTCTGAAACAACAATGAGGACGTGGACATGATTGCACCTTGTATAATAGCATCAAGTATTGAGAAATTGCTGGATAACTCTAGTAAATGTCCATGGATTTTTCTCTTTCTGGGATTCAAATTCGTCAAGGAAGAGTGAGCACAAGTTTGAAGCGGACACGATGGCCCTCGGGCTCTGGTGGAGGATAAACAAAGTGAAAATTCCCAAAGAATGGGGAAGAATATGATATATGAATGTAGAAGGAAGGGAAGAGAAAGGAAGGAAAGGCTCCAAACTAAGATACATTGCCAGAGTTCAGTCGAATGCAAGTGTTAAGGAGGAGGAGCAGAGAGAGAGAGATCTAAAACCAATATGGTACGACTTCACGGATCTAAATGAAGAGGAGTAACGGAGTTTAAGATAAATAAAGGTAGAGGTGAGAAATGACTCATTACTGGTCTCCCCGAGTCAGTGTACGAATCTTCCTACAGCAAATAATGAGTTTAAAATCGCTTCGTGAAAGTATCAGCTTAGGTAAGGATGAAATCAAATATTACGTACAAGTTAACAATAAGGGACTTGAAGGAGAGATATATAAAGAGCAGACATTGAATTATATGTCTAAATAGAAACGTGCTGTGGTATAGTGAAGGGGAAAAGAACGTCAGTTCCCACAAGACATGCACTTTCAGTTTTACATAAAAGGAACCTAATGACTAAAGGAACATAACCATAAATAGGAAATTCGACTGTACTGTGTAATTTAGGGTCTTACAGACAAATACATACAGGGAAAAACTTGGAACCGAGTATTTGGAGATCTCTGGGGTCCCTCTGTATCCTCTAGTTTTCCATTATAGAACTGACATTACTCATATAATGTTCGTACAGTGATTGGGGTAAGTGGGGGGGAAGGGTGGGTATGAGTTAGAGTGGATGGTAAAATCTACGTAAAGTGAGAGAGACTGAGTAGTAATAAAATAATTTTGTGTTGTGCTGTTTTGTGTGATGAGCAGTGTGTGTTAATGAAAGTGTAGATGATGGTGAAACATTAACAGTAGATGGGACTGTCTCATGAGGCTGGGATGCTGGTGTTATTGTATTATTGTAGTGTGGTGAATTTGTGCATTAAGATTTAGATGAGTATCCTGTCGAGTTTCCCCTGTTTGAAATGGGGCTCATTGTGGCCCATTTCCGACTGTGTCTCCTTGAGACATGATGTTATGGTTTCAAGTGTCTCTTGAGGCAGGAAAGTGGAAGGCAGTGACATGTGTGGGCCAGGCGAGGAAATGCGTAGATGCATTGTAGCCGCCAAAGGAAGGGAATGTTGTGTGAGGCTAGTTGACTCGAGAGATGGCGGAGGCAGTAAAGATAGGAGTGACGTGTTGTGTCTGGGAAGGCTAGAGACAAGAGTGAGGGGGATGGGGGTGTATTTCTGCGATAAATATTGAAGTACGAGCTTTATCTGGTTTGTCAGAAAATGCAGACTGTGAAGGGATGGGCGTGAGGAGGAAGGCTTTGGAGGTCTTTGGGGTTGTGGTGTAAATCTCGAAAGAACTGCTGAAAAGAATTGTGTAGGTTGAGAGAAGTGAAAGTAACAAATGAAGAGGTGAGAACTTCAGTGCTGAGAAATGCAAAATGGTTGGAAACAGGAATAAGTATGTAGGAAGGCTCTACTGGGCGTTGGAAGACTCTGCAGTAGGAGATGCGTGGTATTCTCCTCTGTAGGAAAGGTAAGGTTACACCTGAGTATATGACAAGTCAAGAAGGGAACTGGCAGTCATAAGAAATGTCATTTTGATTCATTTCTCCAACGATTGGACATTCTGTCTACTGTATGTTCTCCCAGTGGCCGAAACGCCAGCTGTTGTATCAGGTTGTTCGGTATATATGAGTCTCCCAACCAGCAGGTTTTGACTATGTACCTGTATTCTTACAGCGGACGTTCATAGTTATCGAACGTCAATTTTCCTATATTGCTTGAGTATTTTCACCGTTCGTGATGAGGGTGAAAATAAGCTTCAACACTGGTGACTGCGAGTGTTTACGCATTCGGAGCACAGTTTGTAAAGTCTTGTTGTGACCATCTGCGCGATGACAGTCGTTCCACTGCATGAATCGTAGTATCACGCGCTGCTGCCAGTAGTGTAGAGCTCTGTGACAGTAGTTTATTGGCCTGATCATCAGCATTAACTCTGGTGCACATACCACCATTCAGAGGGTATACATGTTTTATCCGATATTTATCAAGAATTTTTGTGCGAGTGTGTGGTTATTCAGGCAGTATTCAGGAATTGTTGTTTGTATTGATTTATTTTTAATGTCGTGTTTGGAAGATTTGTTTCAGTGGGAAAAGTTTCCAATTGTTGTGTTTCATGGTGTGTGATCGAGGTTTGTATACACTGTCATCGTCACTGTCGGTCTGTCTGTCGTTGGATCTCAGCAGAACACGGATCAGTGGATCGTCGTTACTATTGTTATGGTAAAGCGGGGGGCGGGGGTCAAAAGGTACCAGAGTCCAAAGACTGAACGCTGGACCAGCTTCGGGCGACAGAGGATTGCTCAAAAGCCGTGCAGTGTTCTGAGGAGAATCGGTAACTGCGCAGGAACGGGTAGAGGGTGTCGCTGTCACTAGAGTTTCAGAAGTATTAGGGATCAGCTCTGAGAATAAACGGAAAGAAATTTCTTACCCTGAGACACAGTTAGCTCGTTGCGACAGGCAGAGTATTGTTCCCTGGAAACCACCTCTCACCCAACCTGGTGAATACCAGCATCTCCATAACTCAGTAATGCTTAGCAAAACTCAATGATTAAATAAGAGCATCAACTGTGCAAACTGGAATGAATTGCCAGGAGTCATGTACTTTCAGTTGCCACTCCTGGTTCCGCTGGCAACCTCCAGTAATACTTGCGTTTCCAAAAGCCTTGCCAAATGTAGGGTCACCTGACATGCCTTATGATGATTCTCTCTCTCTCTCTCTCTCTCTCTCTCTCTCTCTCTCTCTCTCTCTCTCTCTCTCTCTCTTCACTCTCACACACACACACAGATCCGTGCATCAGCCACTGTGAAAGGAGATAAAATTTTCCCACTAATGAGCAACAACTCAGAGTGTTTGTACAAAGTTTGTGTCACATTGTTAAGATCTTAACAAGTTTATAATGTTAACTTATTATGAGGCCATGTGTGTGTGTGTGTGTGTGTGTGTGTGTGTGTGTGTGGTGTGTGTGTGTGTGTGTGCGTGTGTGTGTGTGTGTGTGTGTGTGTGTGTGTGTGTGTGTGTGTGTGTGTGTGTGTGTGTGTGTGTGGTGTGTGTGTGTGTGTGTGTGTGTGTGTGGCGTGCGTGTGTGTGTGTGTGTGTAAGGAAACACTTCGAAATGTTTCTGGCCCGCCGGAATTGAACCGGCCCTCCGTGCGTGAAGCAAGAGCGCTAGCCACCATGCCATCGGGGCGTGTGTGTGTGTGTGTGTGTGTGTGTGTGTGGTGTGTACTCACCTATATGTACTCACCAATATGTGGTTGAACGGGTCGAGTCACAGCTCCTGGCCCCCTGTCCGCTAGTCGCTACTAGGTCGCTCTCCCCGCTCCAAGAACCTTATCGTGCCTCTTCTTAAAGCTATGTATGGATCCTGCCTCCACTACTTCACTCTCCAGATTGTTCGACTTCCTAACAACTCTTAAACTAAAGAAATACTTCCTAACATCCCTATGACTCATCTGAGTTTTCAACTTTCAGTTGTGTTCCCTTGTTCCTTTGTTCCATCTCTGAAATATTATAGCCCTGTCCACCTTGTCAATTCCTCCTATATTCTAGTGTCATAAGGTTGAGTTCCCTTAACCTCTCCTCATGAGACATACCTCTTAGCTCCGGGACTAGTCTTGTTGCAAACTTGTGTACTTTTTCCAATTTCTTGACGTGTTTGGCCATGTGTGGGTTCCATACTGGTGCTGCATACTCCAATACGTGCCTGACATACACGGTGTACAGTGTCATGAATGATTCCTTATTTAAATGTCGAAATGCTAGTCTTAGGTTAGCCAGGCACCCATGTGCTGCAACGGTTATTTGGTTGATGTGCGCCTCAGGAGATGTGCTTGGTATGATGATCACCCCAAGGTCCTATTCCAAAGTGAGGTTTGCAGCCTTTGACCCCCTAGTCTGTATTCTATCTGCGGTATTCTTTGTCCTTCCCCAAGCTTCATTACTTTGCACTTCGTGGGATTAAACTCCAAGAGCCATTTGTCGGACCAAGTTTGCAGCCTATCCAGACCCCCTTGTAATTTTTCCTAATCCATGTCTGCTTGTATTTTCCTCATTATTTTCACATTATCAGCGAACAGGGACTCCTCTGAATCTATTCCTTCAACCATATCATTCACAGTCTCTTGTATGATACAGTGTCGAAAACCTTCTTACAGTCCAAAAAGATGCAATCTACCCATCCCTCTCTCTCACCTGTGTTACTTCTGTTACCTTGTCGTAGAACTCAAGAAGATTTGTGACACAGGATTTCCCATCCCTGAAGCTGTGCTCCACCACTCTTCTTATAATCTTCTCCATGAGTTTATATACTATACATGCCAGTGACACTGGTCTGTATAGAGAACCAGGTCATGTCAGGCAACACGGGTTCTGCCTCATACGTCTTCACCTCTCCTGAGTTCTAGCTGTTTTTTTTCTCCTCAGTTTCTCTCTCACAAGCGTCTTGATGATGGCCCAAGACGGACCGAAACTTCGTCTAGTTTTATCTACAACTGATCACTTTTTGTGAATTGTTTCAGGTACTGTACTGTGCCTTTATTTGTATTTTTTTAAATGTTTCCTCTGAATTATTTCTTTATTTAGCTTCCATCTGTTTATCCCCTCACATGTCAGTCTGTCATCTTCGGGTTTCAGAAGCTCGTAGCTCTGAGGTAGTTCCTTCTATTCACAACTGATGGATCCAGGTTGAACCCTGGGGAGGATGCAAGTACTGAAAATGTTTGTTTACTCATGTTGCCCCTGTTCACCTAGCAGTACGTAGGTACCTGGGTGTTTGACGTAGGTATCTGGGTGTTTGACGAGTGTTGGGACTTCTTGGAAAAGATCAGTGACGCTTAAAGAATATAATCCACACTGCTTGTTTTTTTTTGGGTTATTTTGGGTTACTAATCCTTCGGGGTTAATAACATTGATAAATATTCTTCTTCATTTCTTTTTTCATCTTCTTTTTCCTTCTTTTTTTTCATTTTCTTCGTCTTCTTCTTCGTCTATCTTGTCTTTATCCTGAGCAGCATGTACGTCTTGCTTATACTCGTATCTCCCATGTTTCTGTCCTCTGACCTAAGTCTCTGCTACTCCAGTATTTCCCCGTAACTCGTGTCATTCAGCTTCAGTGTCGAACCCTTGTACTTTTTTCAATCTTCTTAACATATTTGTTGAGGCGAGTGCTCGATGCTGGCGCAGCATGCTCGAGTATTGATCTTGCATAGTGTATAACATCCTGAATTATTCTATGCTGAGATTCCTGAGTGAAGTTCCTAAAAATACCAACACATGAAGTTGATGTCAGGTTGAAGCGTCGTGCCTCCTGAGATGTGTCCCATGTAATGTTTACCTTCTGTTGAAAAATAAATAATCACAATGAAGTGGTTGGAATAATATACTTTGTGGTGCTCTTCCTCATCTGACTCGTGTAGTATTTTCTCCCTCGATGATTCTGTATACAATATCCATTTTAATTTTACTCCTGTTCGAAATGAGTTTTAATAGCTACTTGTTGAACTATTGCTATATTTTGTTCGAGCGATATTGTGGCTTCTTGTAGTCATCATTAACCTGTATTCTAATCATTGCCTTCAAGTCATCAGAACCTATTCTTCAAGTTTGTATAGCAGTCTCCGTGTCATTTAAAGCGCTTCCTTGGTGTCCAAGAATACGTAATCCAGCCATCCTTCTCAACTGTCTCACCTCTGCTACTCTGTCACAGAACTCCAGCAGGTTTGTGAGACAAGATTTGCAGTCTCAAACCCCGTTCTGTTATTGTTTACGTAGCCACATCTCTCCAAGTGCTTCATCACTCTAATATACTTCCGATTATTTTCTTCATTACTTTACTCAGCATTTATGTCAGTGACACAGGTCTGTAGTCTAACTCTCCCTGGTTCATTTCTTAAATACTGGGACTACACTCTGTCTTCCAGATTTCTGTTAATTTTCTTGTATCCATTAACTAGTAGATTTTAGCTATTGATTCAGACATTGCGTCCTCTTCTTCTTGTCCTCAGTGGCACTTTGCCGGGTCTTCTTGCTATTGCTGTCAACAGATCACTCAAATTTTTTCCACTTTTTTTCCAACTGGTGTACTCTTTCCCTTTTTTGACTCTAATTTTGCTCCTGTTTCCACTGAGAGTGTCTCTTTAAATTCTTTGTTCAACTCCTCACAAACTTCCTAGTCGCATCTCATAAGCTTATTTCCTTCCTTCTTCAGTCTTAACTTTTCTTTTACTGTCTCTTTTTTTTTTCTGATGTGACTGTGAAGCAGTTTTGGTTCAAATATTATCTATGTTGCTATGTCGTTTCAGAGTGTTACTCAGTTTCTTTTCTCTCCCTGGGATATTTATTTCTGGCTCTTTAGTTCACTTCTCTTTTTTCTTCTGACCTAAGCGTTCTAGTTTTTTTTCGAAACTTTAGCACTTTTATGCATGATTGTATGTGCGTGTTAGTGTGTGTGTGTGTATGTGTGTGTGTGTGTGTGTGTGTGTGTGTGTGTGTGTGTGTGTGTGTGTGTGTGTGTACTCACCTAGTTGTGGTTGCAGGGGTCGATTCACAGCTCCTGGCTGTGTGTGTGTGTGTGTGTGTGTGTGTGCCTGTGTGAGTGTGAGTGTGAGTGTGAGTGTAAGTGTGAGTGTGAGTGTAAGTGTGAGTGGGTTTATTCCGTATTATTGACACGATCGCTGAGTAACTTCATAGGTCTAAGTAGTTCGTAAATCCTGCAACTTCCTTCTCTCCCTTGACCAGAAGAGCATCATTCTTTTCAGTCAACATAACACTTCTGGGATTCAGTGCCAAAGGCTTCATGAGTGGAATAATACCTATTGAACCCAACCTTCCCTATCCTGCAATGGTCTCCATCAACAACTCATCAGACTCGAGTTTGTAGTTCAGGTTTTGTCATCTCATAAATCCTTTCCACAAGTAACTTATAAATATGAAATAAATCTCTATAGGACGTTTATGTTCACTCTGGATCATTATCAGATCATTATCAAATCACGACTGAGAATGATTTAACAATAATCCAGGACATTTTATGAGTTTGTTGGGAATTGTTAACGTCCACGGAATTGTCAATTATTCTTCTTCAACGCATATTTGTGTTCTCTGTTCATGTTCTTTATCTCCCTATGCTCTTCTAGTCATTCTGTTATTATCTCTATCACTCTTCATGGTATGTAGTCAGGAATGCTTCTGTGTGGTCTAGTACCTCCTGTCACGGCTTAGTACCTCCTGTCACGGCTTAGTACCTCCTGTCTCGGCTTAGTACCTCCTGTCATGGCTTAGTACCTCCTGTCTCGGCTTAGTACCTCCTGTCATGGCTTAGTACCTCCTGTCTCGGCGTGACTTATTTACACCCCCTTCCCCCCCGTCTCCCTTTTTTATATAATATTGTTATTCATCTGACTGTCTTACGGTTATCCGGACGTTCCCTCGTCGCCAATGACTTACTGTATATAGGTGCCAGTTTACTGGGGGCCTAAATTTCGTATTTTTTTCCATAGTCTAAATTTAGATCTTAGTGCGCTTTATCACGCTTCTACTATCGCATAACTGCGATAAACCACCTCAATTACTGGGAACGCTTGAAGTTCTTAAACCTGTACTCCCTAGAACGCAGGCGGGAGAGATACATTATTATATACACTTGGAAAATTCCGAGGGATTAGTACCAAACTTGCACACGAGAGTCACTCCCTATGAAAGCAAAAGACTCCGCAGACGATGTAACATCCCCCCAATGAAAAGCAGGGGTGCCACTAGCACGTTGAGAGACAACTCAATAAGTGTCAGGGGCCCAAGACTGTTCAACTGCCTCCCAGCATACATCAGGGGGATCACCAACAAACTCCTGGCTGTCTTCAAGCAGGCATTGGACAGGCACCTAAAGTAGGTACCTGACCAGCCAGGCTGTGGTTCGTACGTTGGACTGCGTGCGGCCAGCAGTAACAGCCTGGTTGATCAGGCTCTGATCCAGCATGAGGCCTGGTCACAGACCGGGCCGCAGGGAAGTTGACCCCTGGAACTCTCTCCAGGTATTCTCCAGGTATTCACCACCACCACCATTATATCCACCACTGAACAAGCCACCATCACCTTCACCACGTAAAAACCTCTCCCAATGCCATTATTCCCAATACATCTATCACTACCACCTTCCTACCACAACTACCACTATCCACACCACCCTCCTCGCCACTACCACCACCACCAACGCCGCCACCGTGACACTCAGCACTCAAAGTACCAGAGGGACGAGGGAGATGCGGTTGAATAGCGGTCGGAGACGTACTTGGGGACGCTCTCCAGGGTAATCACTGCCAGCCACCTGGGCTGCTTCAAGAGGTATTTTGTTGTTTCTTTGTATTGCTTTCTCTACTGGGATTTTGTTAATTTGTCTCTCTTTAGTTTAGTTTAGCCTGTCTGTCTGTCTCTGTCTCTGTCTGTCTGTCTGTCTCTCTCTCTCTTTTGCTCCCCCAGCAAAATAATAACTAAATGTATTTTGACTACTGTGGGATCCGAGGATGGTATCCCCTGTATTGGGAATCCCCAGGACCCAGTACGTCAATGAAAGCGAAGAGATTATTGCAGAGTTCGGTATACTTTCTAATGCAGGTAAGTATTAGCGTTGATGATTTGAAGCGAATCAGAGTTAATTTTGACAAGTTATAACTTCAATGAGATTGGCAATTTAAGACACACACAGCCCTGAATTAATTCAAACCTTCCACTAAGAAACACCAGCTATGAAGACAAACTGAGGAGGTATTCTCTTGTTATCTCAGAGGGATCAATATCCTAAAATGCACCATCATGTTAAGCATGAAGCCGCTCCGAGTTTTCATTATCAAGTTATCAGCGTTGAAAGGTGTCGGCAGTTGTATGAGACACTTAGAAATTATCGCATGCCAATCAACATTTTTTTTTTATAGTTTATTCCATAAACAAATGCAAATTGGGACCAACACAGACCAAAACTAATCAAGCTTTTCTCTAAGTAGTATTTACCAGATTCAAAAGTGCAAGTGTATATTTAAGTGATTTAGTTTCTTAAATGAACAGATCAGACGAGACATTCTCAAGTTAACTCACCGAAATCTACTTGATAAATATAACTGGCATATTTAAACATACAAAACCATCCTTTATGGAAAACACATCAAAACTACAAGTTTTAAGCCTACCGAAAGATGCGTTCTCCAGTTTTTCACAGAAGCCAACAAAATGTGCCCCAACTCAGCTTAAAGTCGAGAAAAGTTTCATTCATTTCACAAGATGAATCAGCCAAAAAAGATTGATTCCGCTATGAATTGTTCAATTTTCACAAGGGGTAAGCAGGGGAGGCATTCACATTCAATCCAAGGGAGGAGAGGATTAGTCCACTGCCTTGGATCAAGAGCCACTCGTCAGAATCAAGTCAAAATAATGCATTAATGCAAAATAGTAATATTCAATTTTGAAATTAAAATAACACCTACACCAGTGTTGGAACACCAGTGTTGGAACACCAGTGTTGGAACACCAGTGTTGGAACACCAGTGTTGGAACACCAGTGTCGGAACACCAGTGTCGGAACACCAGTGTTGGAACACCAGTGTTGGAACACCAGTGTTGGAACACCAGTGTCGGAACACCAGTGTCGGAACACCAGTGTCGGAACACCAGTGTCGGAACACCAGTGTCGGAACACCAGTGTCGGAACACCAGTGTTGGAACACCAGTGTTGGAACACCAGTGTTGGAACACCAGTGTTGGAACACCAGTGTTGGAACACCAGTGTTGGAACACCAGTGTCGGAACACCAGTGTCGGAACACCAGTGTCGGAACACCAGTGTTGGAACACCAGTGTTGGAACACCAGTGTCGGAACACCAGTGTTGGAACACCAGTGTTGGAACACCAGTGTTGGAACACCAGTGTGGAACATCAGTGTTGGAACACCAGTGTCGGAACACCAGTGTGGAACACCAGGTGAAATTGGAACACCAGTGTTGGAACACCAGTGTTGGAGCACCAGTGTGGAACACCAGTGTCGGAACACCAGTGTTGGAACACCAGTGTCGGAACACCAGTGTTGGAACACCAGTGTTGGAACACTGAAGGCGATCACAGGAGCCTGTCTCCATCTATCACACAGAAACAAAATCTATGAATGGCCTCTGGTTCACCCCACGCGTGGGAACAGTCCTGTGAATCTTGCCTTAGATACAGTGAACCATCGTTGAAAATTTGAATCTTGTCGAATAAGACGTTCTCGAGTTATAAACGATAATTTTTAAGGAAAAAAATATTGCTGAGAACGTTCCGTAAATATTAAAGTCTGTCGTCGTTAAATTTAAAAAGGCCATATATTTTTTTCAGTTTCCTTTTCTTATTTATATTCTGTTTTAAAGTGTCTTCAGCCCTAAAAGAAAAAGTGTTTTATTTATATTTATATTAGGAAAGTCTAATTTGATAAAAATTGACAAGTTGTCACCTTCACAGCCCAAAATCAGTACGAAAATACTTCTAATTAAGATACACCAGAGCTTAGAGTTTGAAGCCAATCAGAAGAAGCATTTTCTTGTTATTTACATGGGAAACAATTTTAAAAAAATTGGCGGATTGATATTCACAAAGTTCAAAGTAAACGCCAAGCTTTCTTTTAATAAAGCCCACCAACGGTATAAGTTAGAAGCCGATCAGAAAAGGCATTCTCGGACAATTGATCTGATTCCAACGAGTCCAAGTTTTTTTTTTTTAAATAATTTCAGTAAAATTTCAAATTCGCAGCTACTCAGACTTAACTTATGGAGCATCATCCTCCTGACAGAATAAATCATCATTATTATTGTGTAGCCGATCAGAAGACACATGCTCTGGTTACTAAATATAAATATCCCTATTCAATAAAATTGGCAAATAAGTCATTCTCCAGTAATGTCACATAATCCAACGATTTCAATTTATTTAACCATTTCGCTATATTAACAAATTTCCCCTGACACAAACAAAACTAACTGCCTACTATCCTTTCAGTAAGACGCATCAGCATGTAAATACTGTTCAGAAGAGACTACCTAAAGTCTATTTAACCTGAATGAAATTTTCCCACTAATTTACTAATAAAAAATTTCTAATTTTCTCATACACACTCGAAGTTCACTCTCCGCCGTCGTCTATTTACGAGACCCTTTAAACGTTTCAAGTTACGCCGCAGAGGGTTTTGCAAGTTATTAGAGCCATCCATGAATGCTGGGAATGGATTCAACAACTTTGGTCACAGGACACCAGCAGCACCTGACAGTTGTTCCAAGAATTTGACTCTGACTGAAAATTTTGATGCCAGTCGGATGAGGCGTTACTGAGTTATGAACAAATTAAAAAGGAAAAGTTTATAGGAAAAATATTAGTCAGCCTCTTAACGTCCCCTGGATACCAGATAATAATAATAATAATAATAATAATAATAATAATAATAATAATAATAATAATAATAATAATAATAATAATAATAATAATGACGACATTAATAACTTTAACAATAATTATAATAATAATAATTCTAGATGGGGAAGTAGATAAAAATCCTTCCTCCGTAAGTCATGCATATCATGTCGCAAGAGGTGACTAAAATGCCGGGAACAATGGGCTAGTAACCCCTTTATTTTCGGGTAACCCTGTCTCGATGGGAGACGACCGTTGTATTAAAATACCAATAATAATATTAACAGCAATAATAATAATAATTTCATCATCGTCATCACCATCTTCATCATTATCATCACATAAACGATCTGGACATATGACTGGTGTCTCTGGCTTCAAGTGGGTCGCCCTGGGTCACAGCTGCTTTGATCACCTGCATCGGGAATAATCAACAAACAGAATCACTGAATGGTATCTGTTGCTGTTATGGCGAGCAATATAAGTGCATATTATAGATTGCATTTATATGTATATAAATAGCTCTTTATCGCTGAGCTACGCGGCTTCTAATAGAGATGTTTGACAGATGGCACTGCTGTGTCCTGTCTGCACCATAGGCCGCCAACTAGCAGATGTCACACCACCTAGTGTTGCCTACAGGGAACATGCAAAGCGTGTTGCTAACCAGGCAGGGAGTATTCTGAGTCAGGCAACTGTCCACCACCAAGACACGCAAACGTCTGATGACTAGGAGGACGGAAGGGCGAGAGAGGTGATATGTCCGGATTAGTTCTCAGGAAGTTACCAGGTGTGGTTTCATGAGTGTAGTCAGGAAGTTACCAGGTGTGGTTTCATGAGTGTAGTCAGGAAGTTACCAGGTGTGGCTTCATGAGTATAGTCATTAATTTAATGTAGTTGAACGTGGTTAGTGAAGAACTTACATAAAAAATGCACGATACGCCAATTAACAAAAAATTATTGCCATCTTGAAAACTTTTTTTTATATGCTCAGTGACGACTGGAAGACAGAACTCGAAAAGTTTGAGCTGGGTAATATTTTCTTCAGTGTTCCCATTTTCGTACTGAGAACAGACATTAATAAAGAAATTTACAGCCATCATGAAGAGAGGGGAGGTAATCTTAAAAAAAGAGTAGGTCATCCAGAACACACAAAAAAGCACGTCTTAAATTCTTGAAGGCGGTCAGCTTGAAGAAGGTCCCAGTGAGAGAATGCATGACTGGAGTCCTCAGAGTTGACTCACCATACAACACATACTTTGAATTAACCGCCACCACCTGCGCCACCACCGCTATCACCACCACTACCATCACCACCACCACCACCACCATCTCCGCCATCACTACTGCCACCACAGACCCAAGAACATGGATTGTTGACACAGCAGTTTGTTTGTAAATTGCGTGTTTGCAAATGGTTGTTGCATGGCTGGTGGGGGCGCCAATGAGATGACAGCACACTACAGTCTTTGTTTATGTAACTCTGTGTTTGTCACTGCTGTGTGGACAAAGCCTTGCGCCAGGAACCTGTTAATGGGAAGACAGACAACGGTTAATGGGTAGAGAAGGCAGGACCCGAGTAATGGGAAACGATAGAAACCAGTTAATGGGTATAGAAGGCAGGACCCAAGTAATGGGAAACGACAGAAACCGATTAATGAGGAAATATGCAGGACTGAATTAATGGGCAGAGAAGACAGGACCCGAGTAAAGGGTAGGGAAGACAGAACTCAAGTAATGGGTTGAGACTGCAGAACCCTAGAAATTGGTAGAGAATACAGGACTCGAGAGAGGGGTAGAGACGGTAAGGAACAGGTAATGGAGACAGACGACATTGGACAGGTAATGGGGACAGAAGGCAAGCCACGAGTAATTGGGAGAATCGGCAATTCCCATCACCCTCTGTACACACACTGTTGACACTGTGGCGCCGTCTTCTCTCCCATTCTCACCACCTGCTGCTCCTCCTAACCTACCTACCTAATTTCCCGTCTACCTATCTATATTCCTGTTTACCTAATCTATTTTCCTTTCTACCGATCTATCTATTCATCTGCCGAGGTCCATATCTGTTCATATCTACCTCTGTTATTTCATATACTTTATTTTCCTACCTACCTATCTTCCTACCTGTCTACCTGGAGGGTATTCCGTGGATGAACGCCTCCACGGCCCAGTCCATGACCAGGCCTCCCGGTGGATCAGGGCCTGATCAACTAGGCTGCTACTGCTGGATGCACGTAGTTCAACGTACGAACCACAGCCCGGCCGATTCGGAACTGACTCGATATATCTGTCCAGCTCCCTCTTGAAGGCAGACGGGGGTCTATTGGTAATTCCCCTTATGGCTGGTGGGAGGCTGTTGAACAGTCTTGGGCCCCGGACACTTATCGTGTTGTCTTTTAGTGTTCTAATGGCGCCCCTACTTTTCATTGGGGGTATGGCGCACCGCCTGCAAAGTCTTTTGTTTTCGTAGGGAGTGATTTCGGTGTGCAGATTAGGGACCAGTCCCTCTAGGATTTTCCAGGTGTAGATTATGACTTATCTCTCTTGCCTGCGCTCCAATGAGTACAAGTCAAGTGCTTCCAAGCGTTCCCAGTACATAAGGTGTTTGACGGAACTTATATGTGCAGTAAAGGTTCTCTGTACATTCTCTAGATCTGCGATTTCACCTGCCTTGAATGGAGATGTTAATGTATAGCAGTATTCCAGCCTAGAGAGAACAAGTAATTTAAAAAGGATCATCATTGGCTTGGCATCTCTTGTTTTGAACGTTCTCATTATCCACCCCTATCATTTTCCTCGCAGATGTGATAGTGGCACTGTTGTGGTCCTTGAAGGTGAGAGCCTCAGCCATTACCACGCCCATGTCCTTCACATTACTTTTCCACTCTATTGTGTGAATAGAGTTTGTAGTATACACAGTTCTAGCTATTATTTCCTGCACTTTTCCATAACGGAGTAGTTGAAATTTGTCGTCATTGAACATCATATTGTTCTCCATTGCCCATTGGAAAACTTTGTTTATATCTTCTTGGAGATTTACCGTGTCCTCAATGGATGACACTCTCATGCAGATCCTAGTATCGTCTGCAAAGGATGATACAGTGCTATGGTTTATATTTCTGTCTATATCTGATATGAGGATGAGGAACAGGATGGGGGCGAGTACTGTGCCTTCTGGAACAGAGCTCTTCACCATGGCAGCTTCCGATTTAACTCTGTTTACCACTACTCTTTGTGTTCGATGGGTTAGAAAATTGAAGATCCATCTGCCCACTTTGCCAGTTATCCCTTTATCACGCATTTTGTGCGCTATTAACACCATGATCGCACTTGTCAAAGGCTTTTGCAAAATCTGTGTATACTACATTTGTTTTTGTTTCTCTTCCTGTGCATCCAAGGCCATATCATAGCGGTCCAGGAGTTGCGAGAGGCACGATTGACCTGCTCTGAACCCATGTTGCCATGGATTGTGCAAATGTTGGGAATCCAAGTGGTTTGCAATCCTGCATCTTATTTTTTTTTTTCAAAGATTTTTATGATGTGGGACGTAAGAGCTATTGGTCTATAGTTCTTAGCTATTGCTTTGCTGCCACCTTTATGGAATGGGGCTATATCAGTTGTTTTTAGTGGCTGGAATTTCACCTGTGTCTATGCTCCTTCTCCATAGCATACTTAGGGCCCAAGAATGTTTTTTTTTTTTTTTTTCAGTTCTTAATGAACACAGAGTTTAACGATTCGGAGCCTGGGGCTAAGTACATGGGCATGTTGTCAATGGCTTTCTCAAAGTCTAGTGGGATTAGGGTTATGTCAGAAATTTAGCATAGATTGACAGGATTTTGAGGCTTATTCATGAAAAATTATTTGGATTGTCGATGTTTATATTGATTAGTGGCTCGCTAAACACAGAGTCGTAAGTTCCATCTTGTCTGAGCAGGGACCCGATACTATATGTGGTTTTTGCCTTGTTTTTGGCATATGAAAAGAAATAGTTCGAATTCTTTCAATTTCACTGATCGCTTTCAGCTCCTCCTGTCTCCTGGATCCTGCATAAATCCTCTAACTTAAGTTCAGTATTTTCCACTTCCCTGATTAGCGTTTCATTTCTGTTTCAGATAATCTAGCATTCTCGAGGAGCTCAGTGATTCTTCGGCTTCTCCTGTAGTCATGAGTGTGACCAGCTCTACCTGGAGCTCATTACCTTTGCAACTTGTCATGATTGTGACCAGCTCTACCTAGAGCTCATTACCTTTGCAACTTGTCATGATTGTGACCAGATCTAGTTCATTACCGCTGTAACTTGTTCAGCTATCAAAACTTTGGAGTCCAGTCTCTGGACCAATTATGTACCTCTGTAATCTTTTGACTACCGCCCACAGGATGGGTATGTGGTGCATAATAAAGATATTAAACTAACTCCTGTAGAGGGAGCGTCTCTCTCTCTCCAGTTTACTTCTTCTCTTCTTTTTACTTCGGGGAATATACCTTGAACATACTTCAGAGCCAGGAAGTTGATTTTTCAAGGCACTGGTTAGGGTCCATGTTATTTAAAATATCTTCCTAACATGTTTCCTTTAGGACATGGTTTACTTGATCCCAGTTGACGTTCTTGTTGTTGAAGCTGAATTTGGTGAAGGCACCCTCGTAGCTGTATGCATTTTGCTGGTCAGGACCCCTGTGCATGTAAGTCCGGACTTCGATTAATTAGATTGTGATCTGAATTAGTTGTTTTTTATTTTGTTATGTTCCTTATCAGGAATGATCTTTTGCATGGATCTCTGTGAAAGCTGCAAACATTGCATTTGACTCCTCTAGAAGTCCACTGACGAAAGGTATTTTGTTATTGGTGGATGGCTTAAGGCCCTGTATATTAGTAAATATAAATGAGGTCGTGTTGCGTGTTTGTTGGGAGTTATTTTGTTGTTGGCATCAGTGGTTGTGGTTCTGGAGAGACATGGGGGGATGGCGACTGGCTGTGCCTCCAGTCCAACAAGGCTCCAAGGTGGTGGACTATTTTGGTTATTTCTTTCCATTTTCTTTCTTCGTTACCTGCCACTAAAAAGTAATTTGGAGTGGAATTGCCTTGACTACTATGGTTTGTTTTACGATATCTGTATCTCCTGGTCCCTTTTAAATGGTATGCAGGACAGTTAGTGTTGTAATATTGTTTTATGAGGACAAGAGTGGCACATCTCAGGGTGGAAGAATTTGCAGGAGACAGAACGACACACTCCTTTAGACAGAAGGTCGCGGCATTTTTTGGGATGCTCAAAGTTGCATTTCCCATTTGTTATTTCCAATATTCCATGCAAGCATAGTATTACCACCATTTTGCTTTTGGTTGAATAAAATTCGTGGTTGATTGATTCCCAATTTGTGCAGATCCTAGAAGTGCACTATTGCGACCCCAGAATGGGCCACAATTTATATATTGTGTTATTATGTATATATTTCCATTTTCTATAATTTTATATTGCTGATATTTTCGATAATAGCTAAATCGTTCATATCTTGCTTTATATTATTATTTGACTTAGCTATTTTACTAGGTAGGATGTAACATGTACACTATTGTGCTCTTTGTTCGAGAGTGTTGAGTAAGCTGCTTTTCAGTTGGCAAACTACCTCGCTTACAGCACTTCGCTTGTTATACTGCCGGCTTCTAGTTGCTGGGCAGTCAGTCGGTGGCGTGATCCCACCTGAGTTGGAGACTGTTTCTGCTGACTCCTCCTCTCTTCCCTGTTGACTCTTGTTGGAGAAAGACTTTGCTCTTGTCTCTGCTTGTTTTCTCGTCATTTAGACTCTGTTTGGTAGAGTATGTATTCGGTGGTGAGACGAAATATACTTCTCTGGACTCTGTGTAACTCTGTTCACAGAGAATAGTCTAGACTTAGTGATTTTCGACGTTTTACTGAGTTGTGTCACATTGACACTCTGAGATAACTCAGGTCTCTAGCTATAGCTCTTGACCTAATTCGTTGAGGCATCTGTGCATCGTCACAGTCGGGGATTTTGGGTTGTGCTGAACTTGGTTTCAGTAATAAGGGAGTTTTGTGACTGTTATGGAGGATCTGCTGATGGTCCCTATTTAGGGTCGTTATTCTATCTCCTTGTTCCTGACGCTGAGTGGCTGTTGATTGCTATGTTGCTGTTCGGGGAATTTGTCATTTTTAGTGTTCAATCAAGCTGTTCTGATTGTCAGTTTGTTAGAGAAGCTAGCTTATGAGAAGACGTTCAGTCAGTCACTGTTGGAGTCGAGTCTTAACGAGTTACCTGGAGCACACTCATACACACACATACACTTATTTGTATATATCCTAGTATTATTGTAAATTGCTGACATTATACCAGATGGTACTTAAGAGCCATTAAGATATATGTACCTTCAGCACAATAATTTTGTATATGAGAGAAGTGTAGGAGCTAACCTAATTAATATCTTCAGTATATTTATATTTAATTTTATTTACTTTGATACCCTAGATATTCTAATTTAGTTATTAAACATTTTAAATATATAATAATATAATTTGGTTAGTATCCTCTCAGTTAAGACCCTATGATGATATTGATAATATGTCGGATAACTGGACCGGGATACTGACTTTGTTGCAAAAGCCCAGTAACAGGCTGGATGCTAGAAGGGCATTCCTTTCTAGTGTTCACTGGAGATGTCTATTTCTAATAGATATCACGTCATTTTGTAACATGCACTACAAGCCAAACCAGAGACACCACCATCTGATTTTAGAAAACCAACGTTTTTCCCAGAAGACTTTCTCTCTACTACATTTGTAATAGGAGCTATGACTGTGGTAGTCTTTAGTTGAGTCTGGATTAGCTGAGTCTGGGTCAGCCCTAGGGTTTGGGGCTGAGCTAGCTGATGTTTTTGTTTCCAGTATTTTTTCCAGTGGGTGTCTATTTTCGGGTTAGCTGTTGTAGTCTGTGCATTCTGAATGTTAAACTTTACTCCTCTTCCTTTCTCCCATGCTTTATACAGTGGACCCTCGGTTTTCGTTGAAAATTCTTTCCAGAATGCTGTTTGAGTGCCATTACCGAACGAATTTGTTCCCATAAGGACAAATGTAAATTAGATTAGTCTTTTCAGACCCCCAAACGTACACTTACACAAGCACTTACAAAAATACATTTACATAATTGTTCGAGTTT
>WNWK01004686.1:122500-134792 GCA_009830355.1 Cherax destructor
GGGGGAATTTTTTATCAAAAGTCTTTTTACTGTATCAAGATTTTTAAATACAACTTTGATATTAAAATTCTTAAGAAAAGAAGGCATATCAACCAAGTTTTCATGGTAAGGAGAACCAACATATTTTTGGTTGAATAAGGTTGGTTGTCCCTTTTTGGATTGTAAAAAGTATTTCTAGCTATTTTAAAAGATTTATCAATTATGTTTCTTGGGTATTTTAAATCATTAGCTATTTCATAAATTTTAGAGATTTCTTCATCTATGAACTCTGGACTACAAATGCGTAAAGCTCTCAAAAACATAGAAGAGAAAACCGACACTTTAACTCTATCTTGATGTGAAGAGTAATAGTGTACATAGGAAAAATTATTTGTAAGTTTTCTGTAAATTTTAAATTTAAAATCAATGTTACCCTTAATAATAAAAACATCTAGGAAAGGCAATGAGTTATTTACTTCAAATTCAACAGTAAAATTTATAGAATGAGCTAAGCTATTTAATTTAACAAGGAAATGGTTTATGTCTACATTCTTAGGCATAAGGCACAAAATGTCATCAACATATCTATACCACTTAGCTCTATTGGGAAGGATTGTGTTAAGCAATCTTGTTTCGAAAAATTCCATATATAAATTACTAAGAACAGGTGAAAGAGGATTTCCCATTGCCATACCAAACTTCTGAGTGTAAAACTCATCATTAAATACAAATTTTGCATCAACAATACAAAGTTTAATAAGTTTAATGATAGTAGGAACTGGCAATGGTAAATCGTAATTAACCAGTTCTTCAGATAAGAACTTTAGTAAATCATCAACTGGAACTTTTGTAAACAAGGAGGTAACATCAAAACTAACCATATTGAAATCATTTAAATCAGTCAAGGTGCTTAATTTATCAACTAAATCTAAGTTGTTTTTAACATTAAAATTAGAAATTTTTCCAACAATTGGGCTCAAAATATCAACAAGCCATTTAGAAAGTTTATAAGAAACTGAACCTATGGAGCTAATAATTAGTCTAACAGGATTACCAGGTTTGTGTGTTTTAATTAATCCATACATATAAGGATTAGTGGAAGTAAATTTTTTAATTAATTCATCTTTGCCCTTCAATAGATGCTTTATTGTTTTATTGAAATTGCTGTTAACAGTTTCTAAGGGATTCTTTCTAAGTTTAGAATAGGTTTCAAAATCATCTAGGAGGCTATTCATTTTATCTTGGTAATCGGTTTCTTTCATAATTACTATTGCATTTATTTTATCTGCTTTAGTAAGGCGCAAATTTTTATTATTCAAAAGTGAATCATAAGACTTAGAAAATCTTTGAGGGCAATTGGGAATATTTTGTTTTAACATTGAGCTATATACCATCCCCTTACTAATAATAATTTCATCAGTGGATAAATCAGAGGATTTTTCTAAATTACAGAAGGCTTTTGCAATTTCAACATTATTAAGTTTTTTTGAAGTTGCAAAACTTAAACCGAAACCAAGAGCAGCAGTTTATTTTTATCTAATATTTCATCTGATAAGTTAATTACAAAATTGTTATTAGCGTGCTTTGTCCAATCACTATTTTCAATTAAATTATCTAATTTTCTTTGTAGTTTGTTTTTGAGATTATTACAAATTCTTCTGAGTTTATTATAGCAATGATCCAACATACTATGTTGCCATTCTGATGGAATAGCTTGATAAAAGGAGAATTTTTTGTTTCTCAATATTTTGAATGCTTCTTTCTCCTGTATTTTAGTAATTTCAATATGTTTCTGAAGAATAATTCTCATAAAATCATCAAAAGGACGATCTCTCATGTCAAGGAGTCTATTTGGTAAAAGAGATTTAGGCAAAACTTGTTCATTCAAACAAACTACAAAGAAAATTAGATAATTTATTTGAAAATAGTGATTGGACAAAGCACGCTAATAACAATTTTGTAATTAACTTATCAGATGAAATATTAGATAAAAATATAACTGCTGCTCTTGGTTTCGGTTTAAGTTTTGCAACTTCAAAAAAACTTAATAATGTTGAAATTGCAAAAGCCTTCTGTAATTTAGAAAAATCCTCTGATTTATCCACTGATGAAATTAATATTAGTAAGGGGATGGTATATAGCTCAATGTTAAAACAAAATATTCCCAATTGCCCTCAAAGATTTTTTAAGTCTTATGATTCACTTTTGAATAATAAAAATTTGCGCCTTACTAAAGCAGATAAAATAAATGCAATAGTAATTATGAAAGAAACCGATTACCAAGATAAAATGAATAGCCTCCTAGATGATTTTGAAACCTATTCTAAACTTAGAAAGAATCCCTTAGAAACTGTTAACAGCAATTTCAATAAAACAATAAAGCATCTATTGAAGGGCAAAGATGAATTAATTAAAAATTTACTTCCACTAATCCATCTTTACCTTATATGTATGGATTAATTAAAACACACAAACCTGGTAATCCTGTTAGACCAATTATTAGCTCCATAGGTTCAGTTTCTTATAAACTTTCTAAATGGCTTGTTGATATTTTGAGCCCAATTGTTGGAAAAATTTCTAATTTTAATGTTAAAAACAACTTAGATTTAGTTGATAAATTAAGCACCTTGACTGATTTAAATGATTTCAATATGGTTAGTTTTGATGTTACCTCCTTGTTTACAAAAGTTCCAGTTGATGATTTACTAAAGTTCTTATCTGAAGAACTGGTTAATTACGATTTACCATTGCCAGTTCCTACTATCATTAAACTTATTAAACTTTGTATTGTTGATGCAAAATTTGTATTTAATGATGAGTTTTACACTCAGAAGTTTGGTATGGCAATGGGAAATCCTCTTTCACCTGTTCTTAGTAATTTATATATGGAATTTTTCGAAACAAGATTGCTTAACACAATCCTTCCCAATAGAGCTAAGTGGTATAGATATGTTGATGACATTTTGTGCCTTATGCCTAAGAATGTAGACATAAACCATTTCCTTGTTAAATTAAATAGCTTAGCTCATTCTATAAATTTTACTGTTGAATTTGAAGTAAATAACTCATTGCCTTTCCTAGATGTTTTTATTATTAAGGGTAACATTGATTTTAAATTTAAAATTTACAGAAAACTTACAAATAATTGTTCCTATGTACACTATTACTCTTCACATCAAGATAGAGTTAAAGTGTCGGTTTTCTCTTCTATGTTTTTGAGAGCTTTACGCATTTGTAGTCCAGAGTTCATGGATGAAGAAATCTCTAAAATTTATGAAATAGCTAATGATTTAAAATACCCAAGAAACATAATTGATAAATCTTTTAAAATAGCTAGAAATACTTTTTACAATCCAAAAAGGGACAACCAACCTTATTCAACCAAAAATATGTTGGTTCTCCCTTACCATGAAAACTTGGTTGATATGCCTTATTTTCTTAAGAATTTTAATATCAAAGTTGTATTTAAAAATCTTGATACAGTAAAAAGACTTTTGATAAAAAATTCCCCCAAAATGCTGACGGATGTGTCTATAAGATTCCCTGTAAAATATGCGATAAAGTTTATTATGGTCAAACTGGTAAAAGTCTTGAACTAAGATTAAAACAACATAAATATAGCATTAGAACTGGACAAGATTCTAATGCTCTATTTATTCATGTGAGAGACTTTAACCATCCAATTGATTTTCAAAATGCTGAGAAGGTTGTATCAAGCAAGTCCATGGTTGAGAGGAATATAATAGAATCATGTTTCATTAAAAGCAGTTTTGAAAATAATATGAATATTTCTTTTGGTTTATATAAATTGGATTCATTTATAATTAATAAAATTTGGGAAGAATTTAATGATAAATTGGACTAATCTTAATTCTTGGGAAGAGTTTCAGGTCCTTTCTTATGTTCCTCTTCACAGAGTCGTGAGATGTTACGCTACTGTGAGGTGTTGTCTTTGTTAGTGTGATGTGACTGTGAGGTGTATTCTGCCTCTTTATAAGCCTTCTTTCACGTTTCCTTTATAGTTCCTTGATAATGTGAGTAGTCACGAAAGCGCTTGGAATTCTTCTATTTTTTCATAGTGGTTGTTTTGCATATTTTGATATCACCTGTTTACTGTGATCTTTTTGCATATATATATATATATATATATATATATATATATATATATATATATATATATATATATATATATATATATATATATATTTAATAGCAAAGCTTTTCTTGCCGAATAAGGCAAGCGAAAATTTGTGTATGAAATAATTTCGCAAAAATCATTCTGAACATAACGAAAAATATATATTTATTAAATTATTGTAAACTTATCTAAAATATATTAAGTTTGATTAGGCTAAATTAAATTGCGCTTGTTATAATAAGGTTAAATAAGCTTTCTAAGGTTCTTTTGGTACAAAATTATTAATTTTTACATTAACATAAATGAAAAAATTATATCTTTAAACGTATAAGAATTTTTTTAAGAAAGGACTTTAATTTTAAATTCGACACAACTTATATATATATAGATAGATAGATATAGATATGTTTAGAATTTGCAGAACAGGCGAAATATTTACAAACACTTATCTCAGGTCGAAGGAGACTCGAACCTACGAACCTTGGAACAAGGTACGCAGTGCTCTACTCACAGTACCACACTGGTCCAATACCTTGGCGCCCAGCCAACGCTAGACGTTTTGGTCCAAGGCAGCCAGCATTCAGGCAGGTGGTGATATGAAAAGCTAACACCACCTGCCTGAATGCTGGCTGCCTTGGACCAAAACGTCTAGCATTGGCTGGCGCCAAGGTATTTTACCAGTATGGTACTGTGAGTAGAGCACTGCGTACCTTGTTCCAAGGTTCGAGTCTCCTTCAACCTGAGATTAGTGTTTGTGTGTGTTATATATATATATATATATATATATATATATATATATATATATATATATATATATATATATAAATAGAAAACCACTATGAAAAATAGAAGAATTCCAAGGCTTTCGTGACTACTCACATTATCAAAGAACTATATAGTTCCTTGATAATGTGAGTAGTCACGAAGCGCTTGGAATTCTTCTATTTTTCATAGTGGTTTTCTTGCATATTTTGATATCACCTATTTACTGTGATCTTTTTGCATATATATATATATATATATATATAACCGTAAATAATTATTTACAGAAAACACAATGATATTAATAATAATAATAATATTATTATTATTAGTTTTAGATTTGCTCGAATGCGATGGCTGCCGAATCAGGTTTGATGCAAAGAAGGGGAGGATAGCTCCAATTCCTCGTTATATCGTCAAGGGAACACAAGCAAGGAAAAATAATCAGTAGCAATTAAAATACACACTAGTGACTGAGGGAGCTGGGCGAGCATTATGTCCGGGACCAGAACAAGAGAGAGAGTAGAGAGAGTGTGAGAGAGAGAGAGAGAGAGAGAGAGAGAGAGAGAGAGAGAGAGAGAGAGAGAGAGAGAGAGAGAGAGAGAGCAGATGTCTTAGACGCGTGATAAAGAGGCGCTTCTGTGTGCTTGTCTCCCTCGGGGCGTTGAGAAAACCAGACGTATTGGTGAGACCGTCAGTGTCTCTCACTCCGTCTCGCTGCCTTTCACTGTCTCGTAAAGATTCACTGTCTCTCTCTTTCTGACTCTGTCTCATCATGAGCTGTTTTGTCCTAGCTCTCACTGTCTCGCCAAGAGTGCCTGTCTTTCTCTCTCTGTAAGTCACAAATAAAAACATTGGTCGGAAAAACGATCGTTTGATTAATGTTTCAGTGATTGGTGGGAAGAGATGTGGAATTGTAGTAGTTTCTCATTTTAGGCCCAGTTATTGTCGATTTGTTTTTAATTATCGACAACGAGGAGCATCCCAGCTGATTTGTGTTCACGTTTCAATGAAGAGATGAGAGAAACTTGTCCTTAGATATTATTATTATTAATATTATTATTATTAATTATTAGTGCTATTATTATTATTATTATTATTAGTGTTATTATTATTATTTATTGTTATTATTATGACTATTATTAATAATTATTAGTGTTATTATTATTATTATTTATTATTATTATTTATTATTATTATTTGGGTTTTTTTTTTGGCCATTTTCAAGGCTGACTGATTCTTTTTCTCCCTTTCTCCAACTTTTCGATTTTATTTTGGTCATCAAGAACGCCTCCTCCTAACGATTTAAAATATTCTGTACGTGTGCACGGTAACGAGGACCAAATTCTTGGAACAACCGGGATTTTCACGTGGCCTGTGACCAAAGTTGGTCTACGACCAAGCTGGTGCCAAAAAATACGATGACGGAGATTGAAATGCAAGATGGTGCAGAGTTGGCCATTTTGTGAGTAAAATAGTGTGAAATTTTCATTCTCGTAAAATCATGTTAAATAAATTTCAGTTTACCTTTACCGAACGGCTTCAGTATTTAACGGCTGTTAAATTTCGTTTGAGTGCGCTCAAATTGGTTGATGTGGTAAAACAATAAAGCAAATTGGAATCTTGGAAGTCCGTGTTTCCTGAACACAAACTCTGTCAGTGGGTGACACAGGTCCCAATTTTCCAATATATTCAACGACTAACGAATGCTTATTCTGATTGACTTCAGAACATTATTGACGACGCATAATGTCTTTGATAAAATCCTAATAATGCTTGATTATACATGGGAAAAAATGGCAACCAACCCACATGAAGGACAACGAAGAGCTTAAGTGGTTTTCCTTCGTACTCATTCATCCCAAGAACACCTCTCACTAACAGGGAGATAATTATGGTAAACACAGACAAGAAATCGTTTCTGTGGTTCTATTATGACTGACAGCACAAAAATTAATAGGTTCTGGAAAGAGACTTCTCTCACGAGGAAATATTAGCATTATTAGTTTTAAAGTCATAGATAATGGTAAAAGAATTATCACCATTTTAAGATGAAAAAAAAAACAATCCATTGGTAAAATTCGGATGGAGCGATGTGACACACATCATCAGCACTTAATCTATGTGATAAATGTTTCCAGGTCCATTACTACACTAAGAGAAAACACAGTAAGTCTCCAGGGCCCAAGACTGTTCAACAGCCTCCCACCAGGCATAAGGGGAATTACCAATAGACCCCCGGCTACCTTCAAGACAGATACTTAAAGTCAGTACCTGATTAGCTGGGCTGACATGTGCAGGTGTCTTATTACCAAAATTGTTGAACTAATTCAAATGTTCAGCAAAGGTACCTCCTACTTGGACGTAGGTACCTCGTACTTGAACGTAGGTACCTCCAACTTGGACGTAGGTGGAGAGTGAAATTCAGATGTATAAATACTCATATGTCAATTTTGTGTGTAAAATGTGTGAGATTTTTATTCTATCACTTCTGAACGGGGGTGAGGGTGAACGGGGGTGAGGGGTGAACGGGGTGAGGGGTGAACGGGGTGAGGGGTGAACGGGGGTGAGGGGTGAACGGGGGTGAGGGGTGAACGGGGGTGAGGGGTGAACGGGGTGAGGGTGAACGGGGGTGAGGGGTGAACGGGGGTGAGGGGTGAACGGGG
Organism: Cherax destructor; assembly: GCA_009830355.1. Classification (NCBI taxonomy): domain Eukaryota; kingdom Metazoa; phylum Arthropoda; class Malacostraca; order Decapoda; family Parastacidae; genus Cherax; species Cherax destructor. The sequence goes on from WNWK01004686.1 coordinate 130,046, forward strand.
GTGAGGGGTGAACGGGGGTGAGGGGTGAACGGGGGTGAGGGGTGAACGGGGTGAGGGTGAACGGTGGTGAGGGGTGATCGGGGTGAGGGGTGATCGGGGTGAGGGGTGAGGGGTGAACGGGGTGAGGGGTGAACGGGGGTGAGGGTGAACTGGGGTGAGGGGTGAACTGGGGTGAGGGGTGAACGGGGGTGAGGGGTGAACTGGGGTGAGGGGTGAACGGGGGTGAGAGGCAAATATGGCAATCCTTCCTGAAGAGAGGTAAACAGATGGAAGCTAAAGACCTCTAAGGAAAGACTTAAAAAAGTTAAACCCACAGACAATGAACAGAGGAATCAGGGGAGACATGATAACGACGTACAAAAGATTCAGATGAATTAATGAGGAGAACACTGATAGGCTGAGAGGCGAAAAACAGATACACGACGGTTCATAAGGAAGTTAAAAACACAGGAGTCACAGGAATGACTTGGACAACGGGATCTTTTAATAGCTTTAAGAATAGGTATGACTGGGCTCAGGAAGCCAAGAAAAAACGAACCCAGTAAAAACGATTCTGAAAGTCTGAACTAAGAGCTGAAACTGGACCACTACAACCACGAACAGGTGAGTACACACTCACACACGCACACACACACACACACACACACACACACACACACACACACACACACAGGATCTGATTGAGACGAGTCATCAGATTAATTGCAGTCTTGTATAATGGGGATTAACTTCAATGGATTCCAAGAGTGAATGTCTGAAAATTAATCGAATAGTTTGTTCTGTGCTAGTTTTTTCTCTTAGATAGAGGGAGTATTCGAGTGCTTATTTGGTTTCTGGGAAGAGGCGCCTGGATGAATAATTTACAAAAATGATCGTAGGTGGCCAGGGAAGGATTTGGACGGATAATGAGTTTGAACTCAAGTAGTCTGGGGTCTCTAGTATCCGGGGATTACTGCCTTACATCCCTTTTGCTCGTCTAATATCCATTTGGATCGTCTAGTAATCCTTTGGATCGTCTAGTAATCCTTTGGATCGTCTAGTAATTCTTTGGATCCTCTAGTATTCCTTTGCATCTTCTAGTATTTCGTTGGATCATCTGGTATTCCATTGGATGGTCTAGTATTCCTTTAGATTGTCTAGTATTTCTTTGGATGGTCTAGTATTCATTTGGCTCCTTCTGTGCCTTAATTAAGTTCCTATATCTCTGTATTGTTGGTCCTCTTGATTAACACAGTTTAGGGAAGACATGATTACCTCGTAATCGTGTCTTCCCTAGATTCTCCGTTAATGTCGTCGGGTTCAGTTCCTTCAGTCTCTTCGGGATGCGATAGTCTTGGTGCAGATCTTTATATCGTTTCGAGCTTCTGCGTTTGCTTGACCAGTTGGAGCCAAGTTCACAGTGTTCTGCCTAGCATGACTCGTATAAAATTATAAATTATTTTTTGTTCACCATCCTGAATGCTGTCATGTGGTTTCCTAATTTTGCACAAATGACTGTAGATATACGGATTATGTGTGCAAGATGGAGATATATATGTCGTGATGTTTGCACCAGTTCTTCGTTTACTGATATTTGCTGTTTCTTTACTTTCATGCTGTACTCCGCATCTGGTCTTGCCTCACCTCCAATAATCCACAAGAGCTTCAGTTTGTTTGAATTAAACTTTAGTCACTTGTTGGTCCACTTCTGCTTCCCGTAATAACCTGTCTGGGGCGTCAGGTGTAGAATTATGATAATGACATTCCCTTTTCGAAGCTTAAAGAAATGTCTATTTGTTCGTTTCTACCATTTTCATGACCTTGTACACTAGTGATTATGTCTTTCATTAATTTTTTTTGTCAGGTCTGGGATTATCTTTTTCCAGCTTGGGATTTCTTCCTTTCATCACTTAGTTTAGCAATTATTAACCCACATTTATTCATCCATATCTTATTGAGTGCTATTTTATAGCTGGTAGTTTGCAAGTAAATAAACTTTCTCAATTAATTGATTTTAATCATTCGATAATTAAAAAACTTTCCTCATTTTTGATTTTCTCTCTCTCTTCTCTCTCTTCTCTCTCTCTCTCTCTCTCTCTCTCTCTCTCTCTCTCGTTTTCATTAATCTTTTCTCCTACTTCCAGTAATTAATAGCATTTATCTACATCGCCCTTCAATTTATCCAATTTATCAAAGCTCTTTCGTGAAGATATATATTCCCTTTCACTATTTTCACATGGACTATGCGCTATCCACATATTTATATCTATATAGTAATATTTAAGAAAAAACAAATGTGTAGCAGGTAAGTATCATTATTTCTGAAACGTTTTGCCCAAACAGTAGCCTTCTTCACTCAAATACAGTGTACTAAATATGGAGACTGCAGAAACAGCGCACAGGTAAAAATGGTTCGATGTTAACACCACTCAGGTGATGTTAACACCACTCAGGTGATGTTAACACCACTCAGGTGATGTTAACATCACCCAGGTGATGTTAACACCACCCAGGTGATGTTAACACCACCCAGGTGATGTTAACACCACCCAGGTGATGTTAACACCACTCAGATGATGTTAACACCACTCAGGTGATGTTAACACCACTCAGGTGATGTTAACACCACTCAGGTGATGTTAACACCACCCAGGTGATGTTAATACCAGCAGGTGATGTTATCACCAACTATGTGATGTTAACACTAACTAGGTGACGTAAACACCAGGTAGGTGATGTAAACACCAGCTAGGCGATGTAAACACCAGCTAGGTTATGTAAACACCAGCTTGGTAACGTAAACACCAGCTAGGTGATGTAAACACCAGCTTGGTAACGTAAACACCAGCTAGGTGATGTAAACCCCAGCTAGGTGATGTTAACACCAGCTAGGTGATGAAAACACCAGCTAGGTGATGTAAACACCTGCTTGGCGGCCTCGAGGAGTTATCTGTTTATGTTCGACTTTAATTAACAACTTTGGGTGAGATTTTATGAGGGAAAACAGCGCTTGTGTTGACAGGGGAGGGGAGGTGGTGCTTCCCTCCTGGGAGGTGCTGCGTCCCTCCGGGGAGGTGCTGCGTCCCTCCTGGGAGGTGCTGCGTCCCTCCTGGGAGGTGCTGCGTCCCTCCTGGGAGGTGCTGACGACCTGTCACGGGAGTCTTAAATGGAAGCCTGGAAGGACTGAAACCTAGTGGCGTACTGTGAACAACAGTGAAGGACACACACACACACACACACACACACACACACACACACACACATACACTGCAGAACACGCCTCTGTTGGTGCATGTGTTTCACTCTGTGTAGAGCTTTATGACGTAATTTGACTTCGTGAAGACGAAATCAGAATGAAGCTCTATACTGTGTGCAGAGCTTCTCACTTACTGTGGAATTTAAGGCTTCTAACTCTGTCTAGAAGTTTATGAAGTCATTTTATTTGATACAAACTGTACGATTCTTTTTTTCTCTGGCTGCTTGGTTGATCACTTCCTCTCTGTCTGGTGGACACCTACGACTGCTGGCACATCTTACAAACTTCTGACATTAAATATACATCTGTTTTAGTAGCAGTTGTGTCTGTCAATGAGATACAGTATGAGGGTTTTGGTATTCTATTGAGAAGACGATGCGTCCATCAGAGACTTTATCAGTTCAGTTTGAAAACCGATAAAGTTCCTGGTGGACGAAAATTCTTCTCGATAAAATGCCATAAACCGCATATTGTGTCTTATTAACGTAATTGCCGGTGTATAATACATTGATATACAGTTGCTATTGCGGCAGTGTCTCATTTCCAATTGGGAAAGGGAAGTAGGTTAGAATCCTCCTCTTGCAGCTTATGAGGTTAGGTACCAGGAGCTAGTTGGGATGCCTGTGACATACCTGTAGCCAGGTTGTTGCTGCTAGGTCTGCCGTCCTATGTACGTTGACAACCTGTCTGATAAGGGGCTTGCACTTCTAATGTGCATGATAGATGAAGATAAAAACAACTACAGTAGTTGTTAATGTTATAATTGAAGAAAGCTAGATATCCTGGGTGTGCTAGACTGGAGTGAGTGACAGCAAGTGGTTTTTGCGGATTTGATGTGCTGTTAGAGCGTTAGAGAGTTTTTGAGGTACTTGATACAGTGATTACACTGCGAGAAAAGTGTAACAACGCCTGCAACTCCTTGAGACTCTTGCATCTTGATGTCAATACACTCAGTGCAAAGACGACATCCAATTGATTGTTAGTAGAAGGTTTTTTTTTTTGCTATGCTCTTCAGTTCTTCAGTGGCGGGAAAAAGCTTGTGTGTGTGTAGGTTGGTAGACAGCAACCACTCAGGGAGGTACTACCATCCTGCCAGGTGACTGTGAAACAGAAACCTGAAACTGTTTTACATGATGGTAGGATGCTGGTGTCTTTTTTCTGTCTCATAAACATGCAAGATTTCAGGTACGTCTTGCTACTTCTACTTACACTTAGGTCACACTACGCAAACATGTACACGTTTATTGTATACACACTCATCTGAGTTTTCTTTGATTTTATCTTAATAGTTCTTGTTCGTATTGCTTTTCCCTTTCATATCCATGGGGAAGTGGAATAAGAATCTTTCCTCCGTAAGCCATGCGTGTTGTAAAAGTCAACTAAAATGCCGGGAACAATGGGCTAGTAACCCCTTTTCCTGTATAGCTTACTAAAAGAAGAAGAAGAAAATCGTCAAAGTGGGATGTTTGAATGTGCGTGGATGTTGTGCGAATGATAAGAAAGAGATGATTG